>JAJJWW010008384.1:0-209750 GCA_023531295.1 Papaver armeniacum
AGATTTCCCGCAACCACAGCTAAAGTTGGCTTTAACCATGCCAGTGGCAAACAAGGTGCAGACTGAATTTGGTATTAGAGTAGTGGTCCCCTATAGTGGAGACTACCCATGTTACATAATGTGAGGCACCGACCTTAAATTCTTTGTACCTGTCTAAATATGTGCTTTTAGAGTGTGTGTCACCGTACGTAAATTCCGGGCAGAATGGTGAGCTACCCAACCTCCCACCATAGAAGCACTATTTTGATCTCTTGAGTGCTATTTTTATCAATCATGATGGTGACATCGAATTGCTAACTTACATACCACTTGTAATCTTGTTCGCAGTTAGCACCATCCACTTTATCTCTCTCTACACCAACAGGTCCATAGAAACACCATCATCATCAACAAGAGGAGCATCACGAATTCGAAGGAGAGTTGAAAACGTTCAAGGTTTACAAGCAACGGTACAGAAATGAGCAGATTTCAGATTCAAGTAAAGCAACAAGATAAGGAGCAGAATTTTTACAAGTTGAAGATTATTATACAAGAGCGAAGATTATAAAGATGAGAGTTCGAGAAGTTTATGATATCGAGACATATAAGTTGTGAAGAATCAAGCGGTAAAGTACTTACACCATGGCTTTTGTACTTGCATTTTTATTTATATTTGTTTATTTGTATTTCATTTTCTCTTGTCCGAAAAAAAAAAAAGAAAAAAAAATTGAAAAAAAAAAAAGACAAGAGAAAATTTCTTTAGGTTCATTTCTAGTTTTATTGTTTTGTTTCGTTTTTTTTTCATTTTGTATTTGTTTTATTTTTCTTGTCTCATAATAAAAAAAAAGAAAAAAAAAAGAAAAGAAAAGAAAAAAAAAAGGAAAAAAAAATTGAAATTGAAAAAAAAAAAAAAAAAAAGAGAGACAAGAAAAATTTATATTTTGGGTTTGTATAGTTCGTTTTTAGTTTTGTATTCTTTCAATAAAGCCAATGGAAGAAGGAATATCTACAATGAAGTTTCAAGCAACAAGGATTTAGAGAAAAAAAGTTACATTGTCAAGATTCTACGAAGTTCAAGAGTTATCATCAAGAGTTGAAGACCGAAGACGAAGATGAAGACACCGATTGAAGACCGAAGACGTTTCTATGGATGCTGTGAGAGTGGTGCTAACTGCACGTCGAACGGATAACGAGGTAAGTAAGCATATTCCCACCTTCGATAAATGGTTGATTTCTTTTCTTAGAGATTGTCAGAAAAATGGGGTTTTAAAAAATGATAAAAAATGTGGGTTTTCAAAACAATTCGGAGGGTTTTTCCTTCCTACTATTCAACGTGTCGCAGGATTCTTTCTTCATTCCTACCTGGACACATGTGAGACCCATAAAAAGCTGTTTATTATTGAGAGCAACTTCATATAACCCTTTCTTGTGAGGCGTAGTCGAGACTTTTGATCACTTCGAACCCGAATTTCTTTCGATAAGGGATGGTTATTTCTCTCTCAACTTTTAAGAATGAGATTATGTTCATTTATGTGTCTAACTTCTTATGACTAGTGTGCAGAATCTCTATGTCTTCTTAGCGTTGGATGCTATCATTTCGGAGAACTAGTAAGTTGAAAAATTAGGTTTTGTGGGTATATCTCTAGTAAACCCTCACGAGACTATAACTCGTCCACTAGGGACACCTAGGGGTTCAAAGGCTTGTTATTTATGCTAAGAGTAACCGTAGCCTCGACGACACGGAGTTGTATGTATCCTTTAGAATAAGTTTTGTTTGATTTGCTCGAGGACTAGCAAAGTCTAAGTGTGGGGAATTTGATAGGTGTCTAAAACACCTAATTTTATATATAGTATTTATGCTTTCTTTTGCTATTGTCGTGGTAAATTATGTATCTTATGTTTATTTTTGAGTTTATTAGGTGTTTTGGAATCATTGGAGCTAAAGGAAGCGAAACTCGTTAAAGTCATGGATTTCTTCTCATCATGTTGAAGAGAACGAAAAGACGAAGCCACCGGCGTAAGAATGATGTCACCACGACGACATACGAGGAAGTTATGAGCGAAAGCATTGATGAAGCTTGTCAGTTCCCTAGAACTGACTGGACAAGAAAAGTTATGCAGGAACTATACTGTCAGTCTTCCAAAACTGACAGGCCAAATGAGATCTGGGCAGCCCTTATCCAAAGCAATGGGGTGTCTTTATCAATATTTACTCCTACACAAAACCCAAATTGCAGAGAAGATTTATTGCTTCTTATCATTAGTTTTCTTTTACTCCAACTGAAATTCAGAGAAGAGAGAAATATGACTGGCCACACCATTAAGAGAGTGGAATTGAGAAAATGAAGAAATTAATTGATGGAATTGGGTCTGTTGGTGCGAATGGATAGGAATCGATTCATAAAGCTTCGTAAAATGGTGGAGATTCGATTAGGGTTTTGGTTCAAATCGGAATGAAGAACCGGTGATCGATTGACGTGGAATTCGAGAGCTAAGAGGAAGAATATAAGAGATGGGTTTTAATTTGAAGATGAAAATCAATTCGAGAAGATGAGATATGGGGGTCTGTGGTAATTGAGTACTAGATTTCATGGAGAAGATTGAGATGCTCGATGATGTTAGGGTTTAATGTCAGATGAAGAAGAAAGAAACATGAAGGGATAGAGTTCTCGAGTCCGCATTTGATGCTAAGGAGAAGTCGTGTCGCTCCATCCATGAAGCCGAGATTGAATTGGTGGTGTTAACTGTTGCCATCAGTTGATAACAAGAACAAGGTTTAGAGATTGAGGTTGATATGAGACAGAGAAGGAACAAGAAGGGTATGTTCAAGAAATTGGACATGAATAGAATTAGTTGCTGCCATCCACTGAGGTTTGAGCCAAGAGTTGGAGATGGAGCTAGATGGAAGAGTTAAACAGGGTTTTGAGGAGACTTTGTGTTGGCAGAGTTATTGTGCTGCTGCAAGGTTAAATTGAGACTGCAGAATGAAGAGATGGAGCGGGTGATCTGTGATGGTTGTAGCTGCTATTGAAGCACAAGGATGATGAGAATGTGCAATGGCTCAAGGTGATGGGTTCTTGAGAAATGGAGCTGTTGCCATTGCTCAGGTGAAACAATGGATGCTCAGATGGTCAGGTTATGATGCCAAATGGTGATGCTGCCGCAATGGACTATAAAGCTGCAGTAATGGTGACAGATACAAGTGAATGAGGTTGTAGTTACTGCCATTGAAATGGCTTATGCAATAGCTGCAGTTTCAGCTGGTATTGCAGGTTGGTTTCAATGCATTCCAAGTGTTGAGATGGAATCAAAGCAGTGTGCAACTGGTATTGAACTCATGGAGGAGATGCAGCTGCGGCTCAGGAGGATGCGCTGCTACTGGTGCAGTGAGAAATACATGGCAGTGGCTTGGTTCTGTCAGAAGAGTGTAGCTCATTTGGGACTGTAATGCAGTATGGCTGGAGTGAGTTGAAGGATTGAATGAGCTGCAATGAAGTGAAGTAGTTGAAGCTTAAATGTGCCAGGGAGATTGCAGGTGGTAATTGGTGGTTTTGGTATGAAGCTACAGAACAGCTAGTAGTACGGACTGCAATGGATTGGCAGTTGCAAGTGTAGCAGCTGGGAATGGAGCAGCTGAAATGATGCAGGTATGGAGCCAAAGGATATGGCGTTGTCGCAGGTAAGAAGAGAATGTTGATGTTGCTGTTGCCATGGTACCGGAACCGGTGTAATGCTGCCAATGATTTTTTAGATGGAGAATGAATGAATGTTGTTGGTGTGAAACTGTGAATGAATATGAATTGCAGTGGCGGGGAGAAGTAAAACAGATGCCGTAACTAAAAATGCAGAAACTGTGTGAAAAGTGAGCAAGAATGGCGAGCCGGTGGAACTAGTTCTGGTTGTCGAATTTCGGAAGTTAAAGTATAAATCATAATATTTCAGTGAATCATAAAGGTAGAGTGTGTTGGTTGCGAGAGTCGTCCGTGGCACATATGAGCTATGAGTCACGCTTTTTGGCACGGTTCCGCAAGAATCCAAGAGTTAGTTTAGATGGTGCATTTGTGACATATGGCTCTGAATTGTGAGTGTATGAACTACAGAGAATGATAGTGAGTTGCTGGGAGTCACGATAGTCCGATACAGGCTCAGGTGGTCGAGATACTTTCCCGGTGACCGGATTCCGGCGACTGTGACCGGATCCGGTGATGACGTCAGCAACCCGGCGACCCAATTTTGGACCCAGAATTTCTATAGACTTATTTTTCACACATGGGCTTGGTGGACCACTTGGAGATGGGTTTTGAGAAGACCTAAATTTGGAAAGAGTATCCTTTTGGAATGGGAGAAGCATATAAATAGAAAAGTCTTTCTCTAAACCTGGATATCTCCATTAGGGAGGCTTCTACTTGTTTTCTAGGGTTTCACATGATAGATTCTTCTAAACTCTTTATGATGATTTCCAAAAACACAAGTAGTTGATTTATTTTTATTGGTTAAAGATGTAGTTGGATTTTGAAAACAAGTTATGATTTTTATGAGTTAGTTTTCTCTCAATATTATCGTTTGATTTCTACGGGTTATAATAATTGCATGATTGATGTATTGCAATATGATTGAATGTTTGTTTAGTTAAGTCTAGAATTGATTGAACTCACATCCATATCTATAGCTAATTTAGGGTTCATCATCGAGCGATAACCTTGAATACGAGTAGCATGATATGATTACGGCTTGTAGTGATACACTCTTGTAGTCATATGTAGAAGTTGACCTTTGTTCGAATTGTTTGCGCAATGTATTTCAATTGCATTGATTAGCCTATTTCTGAAACTTAATGCTCCTGGGAATTGAACTTAATTAGCGCAAGGCGTTAGGTTATTCTTTAGGTAGAATTCACATACGCTTGACTCTAATGTGTGTGTTGATGACTTAGGAAATTTATGGAGTATTCTTGCAATAAGATATTCTAGGGCTTTTGATGATAGCGAGATTAAATACGAATTCTAATCATACATTCAAAACTTGTTTACAATTGAAGATGAAACCTTTATCCAATATTTCACAACCTTGATTTGCGTGCTTTGCTTTTATTTTAGTTTTAATTTTATAAAAATCAGAAAACCCTTTGTTATCTTTAGGAAACCAAAACATATTGACAACCCAAGACCTCCCTGTGGGAACGATCCTTTCTTGCCCTTGCTTCATTATATATTTTGAGTAGTAAGAAAGTATAATTATTTTTGACGCCTACGACAGCGATCAATGGCCAAAGCTAAAAATTGGCTTTGTGGCCAAAGTTAGGGTTTGGCGCCGTGGAACAATTTGTCGTGGAAGAATTAGGGCTTGGCGTGTCCAAGGTTCCGTGGAAGAATTAGGGCTTGGCATGGCCAAGGTGCCGTGGAATAATTCGTCGTGGAAGAATTAGGGCTTGGCGTGGCCAAGGGTCATGGAAGAATTAAGGCTTGGCGTGGCTAAGGCTTGGTTTTGGCGCCGTGGAAGAATTAGGGCTTGGCGTGGCCAAGGCTTGGTTTTGGCGCCGTGGAGTCGGACCCACATGTGGCGTGGCAACATTGGCCATGTTGCCACGCCAATCCCATTGCTCCGGAAACGCTATTTGGCTTTGGTAGCAATTTGCCCGAATTAGGGTTTGGCATGTCGAAACCCTAATTAGTGCACGTGGCATGCGGCCGCGGCATGGCACTACTTTTGTGCAAATGGCACCATGGATATGCCAAAGAAACTATGGCAAGGCCATGGTGTGGAAACGACCATAGGAGTAGGAATTGCCGTCGGTGGCTATTTATGGCAGGTTGCCACGAAGTGGCATGTTTGCGAGCATGTTGTGAAGTTGGCATGTTGCGAAGTTGCCGCGGTAGAGTAGCGTGTTGGCATGCTACCGCGGTAGAGTGGCATGTTGGCATGCCGACCAATGTTGTTGTGGTAGGGCGCGTTTGGCTTGTCGGTTTAGCAAGGTAGCGCTACAGGTGTGTTTGGCCTTTAACGTATGGTGGCAAGTTTAGAGCAACTTGATTGGCCATAAAAGGGGGTCGGACAAACACAAGGCGCGACCACACTTCTGGTGAGAGTGTGGCGACTTTGGCGCGTTCTGATTATTCGATTAGAAGTGGGGCCGTCAAGCATGGGCCCAGCCACAATTTGTGTGCGTGTGGGAGGCAACCCATTGGTTTTGTATCTCTTATATTTTAGCTTTTTCTTGTCTTGTTTTTAGCTTTTGTATTTATTTTTTCTGATTTCTTGTTACATTTTATGTAGTATTTCCCACCTTGACTCTACTTGGGTGACTCAATTTCTATTGAGGACAATGTAAAGTTTAAGTGTAGGGGAGTGGTAAGCATTTGCATTGTAAATTTTTCAAATTTTTTAACTTTTGTGTAAATTAGTACATGAAAAACTCCAACTTGTAGTTAGTTTGGAGTCACATAGTATACATGTCGTTAAGATTACATCGAAATTCTCACAAAAGTGACCGAATTTAGACATGCTAGAGAACGTGATCGGGTTTCTTACTTGTATGACAGGTTAAAGTTGGATTTAACTATGCCAGTGGCAAATGAGGTGCAAATTGAATTCGGATTAGAGTTGTGATCCCCTATAGTGGAGACTACCTATTATTACATCAAAAGAGGCACCGACCTTCAAAAATATGTTCTTTTAGAGTGTGTGTCACCGTACGTTAATTACAGGTAGAATGGTGAGCTACCCAACCTCCCACCAATAGAAGCACTACTTTGATCTCTTGAGTGCAATGTTATCAATCATGGGGATGACATCAAATTTCTAACTTACATACCACTTGTAATCTTGTTGGCACTTAGCACCATCCACTTTATCTCTCTATACCAACAGGTCCATAGAAACACCATCATCATCAACAAGCGGAGCATCACAAATTCAAGGAAAGTTGAAGACGTTCAAGGTTTGCAAGCAACTATACAGAAATGAGCAGATTTCAGATTCAAGTAAAACAACAAGACAAGGAGAGAATTCTTACGAGTTGAAGACTTATGTACAAGAACGAAGATTATCAAGATGGGAGTTCAAAAAGTTTATGATATCGAGACGATACCCGTTGTGAAGAATCATGCGGTAAAGTACTTACATCATGGCCATTTGTACTTATTTTATTTTCAGTTTGTGGTCATTTCTCTTGTCTCATGAAGAAAAAAAACAAGAGAAAGTTGCATTATTATTAGTTGTTATGTTATTTTTTTTTATGTTAATTATCATTTTGCATTGTATATATTTTATTTTTCTTGTCTCATTAAAAAAAAAGAGTGAGACAAAAAAAAGAGACAAGAAAAAGTATTTGTATTATTTTAGTTCATATTTGGTTTTGTATTCTTTAAATAAAGCCAATGGAAAGAAGGAATATCCGTAATGAAATTTCAAGCAACAAGGATTTGAAGAAAAGAGTTTCATTGTCAAGATTTTATGAAGTTCAAGAGTTCATCATCAAGAGTTGAAGACCGAAGATGAAGACAAGGATTGAAGACCAAGACGTGTCTATGGACGCTGTGAAAGTGGTGCTAACTGCACGTTGAACAGATAACAAGGTAAGTAAGCATATTCCCACCTTCATTAAGTGGTTGATTTCCTTTCTTAGAGATCGTCAGAAAGGGGGTTTTCAAAACAATAAAAGATGTGGGTTTTCAAAACAATTCAGAGAGTTTTGCCTTCGTACCATTCAACGTGTCGCAGGATTTCTCTCTTCATTCCTACCTGGACACATGTGTGACCCATTAAAAAGTTGTTTATTATTGAGAGCAACTTCATAATACCCTTTCTGGTGAGGCATAGTTGATACTTTCAATCACTCTCGAACCCGAATTCTTTCGATAAGGGACGGTTATTTCTCTCTCAACTTTTAAGGATGAGATTGTGTTTTTTGATATGTTTAACTTCTTATGACTAGTGTCCAGAATCTTTATGTCTTCTTAGCGCGTTGGATGCTATTATTTCAGAGAATTTGTAAGTTGTTAAAGTAGGTTTTTTGGGTATACCTCTTATAAACCCTCACGAGACTAAAACTCGTCCACTAGGGACACCTAGGGGTTCAAAGGCTTGTTACACTTGCTAAGTGTAACCGTATCCTCAACGAAAGGGAGTTGTATGTATTTTAGAATTAGTTTTGTTTGATTTGCTCGAGGACTAAAAAAGTCTAAGTGTGGGGGAATTTGATAGGTGTCTAAAACACCTTGATATTTATCTATTGTTTATGCTTTCTTTGCGAGTTTTCTTATAAAGTATTGTATCTTATGTTGCTTTTCAGCCTTTTAGGTACTTTGGAGTCATCTAGAGCAAAAGAAGAAGAAATAGTACATTCAGAGCAAGATGGGCAGAAGTGTCATTTCGTTGCAAGCACTATCGGGAACACAATGGGGGATAAAGGGATGTTTCCTGGTAGCCCTTATCCGGTGGATGGGGTACCTTGAGTAATTCTTATTCCTACCAAAGCCCTAGGATTAAGAGAAAATCATTTCTCTCAATCATTTCTGTTCTAAATCAGAGGGGAATTGCGGCTGCAGTACACCGATACCAAATTGAGATGTGAATCAAGAGAATTCATGGAGAGATCGAGAACATGGGGTTGTTTCTAAAATCAAATTGAGAGGAGAAGAAGTTCTTGACATCGGTGTTGTGACTACAAATTCAGAGAGGAAGGAATTTGGGTATAAATTCAGTAGAAAAATTAGGGTTCAGGTGATGAATTTAAGTTTTGATTTGAACTTGGAGGAGATGTTGATCGTGTATGAGTCAGAGATGGGTTAAAGAGAATTAGGAGGAGCTGAAGTTACTGAATCTGTTGCTTTCATGAGAGAGTTTGGATGAGTTCTTGGTGATATATCAGGGAGGTGGAATTATAGGATGGATTTATGAGATATAATGCTTGTACGTGATTAGAAAACATGGGTTGAAATCGAAGAAATAGATGGTGCTGCTGTTGAGGTTGTTACCGAGAATTGGAAAAAGAATTGATGTCACTGCCAAGGGTTTCTGAAGCTTGAATCTGAGATGGTGGATGATGTGTCATTGAGAGTTGCAGGAACTGAAAGGACTTAGAACATGGCAGTACAATGGTTGAGTGTTGAGTTGCAGCCATGGACATGGTGATTAGGTGAGAACTCACCCTGGTATGAGGAACTGAACAAAAGTTGGTGGTTGAACTGATTGCAGTGAACAGAACTGTTGCAGCTGCAAGAGATGGAACAAGGTGGTAGCACTGATGGGAGATGCTCTTGAGTTGCAGGAACTGGAGGAAGTAATATTGATGTTGCAGGTGAGATTATAGAGCTGTTGAAGTCTGGCAAATTTCAATTGATGAAGTCAAGCCATGGTGCAAACAGGTGGTACTGAGAATTACAGGTACAGACAGATAATGGATGGAAGAGTTGAGTTTGCTGGTGTTTAAATGAATTGAACTGGTCAGATAATGAAGTTTGCTACTATGGTGAAGGTTACAGGGTTTGATAAATTCTGGTGGTTGATTGCAAGGGAGTCATGGAGTTAGCTTAGAGAACTTAACCTGATGCGGCTAAGTCTGTAAAGTACTTGAGTCTGAGATGGTGCAGGTGGATGGAGAATGATTCAGTCTGTGATGTTGTTGGTTGTTGCTTCAGGTTTTGCAGTGAGATGCAGGTGGTGGTTGTTATGGTGTGCAGAATGGTGTGATGTTTTCGCTGGGATTTGAGGCATTGCAGGTTGTGGAACTAGTGTCATTTTTGTTTACAGTGAAGCCACGGACTTGTACAAGACTAAGATTGCAGGCTAGAACCGAAGAGCTGATGACATAAATGGTGTTGGTGCTTGCCGCCAGGGATGTGTGGTTAAGTTGGATGGTGCAGCAACTGGTCATTGAGGTGTTGCAGGGTTGATTCAGGTGAACAAGAAGAGATGGTGGTTGTGGCAGTTAAGTTTTGGTAGTTGCAGTGTTGCAGTGAAGTGCATTGTTGTTGCCAGTGGGGATTTTTGGAAGTGCAGGCTACGGTGGTGCTAGAGCTGAATGCCTTGTCAGTTCCACAAGACTGATATGCTTAGTGAATTCTACATGGGCATGTATTGACTGGGTTGTGGCTGCCTAGTGGGCTGAAACGTGAGTTAGTAAATATGGTGGAGTTGGTCAGGCTTGGTCGAGACTTTTAAGTCTTATATCTAAGGAAATCCAATTCACACTACAAGGGAGGATATACAAGCTCTCTAGGGTTCTATATTATTCGATTATCATATATTTACCACTACTTTTTTTCTAGGTTTTAGAAACATGAAAACCTTTTTTTTTCTTCTTGTTATGAACTCCTTGAACATGAGCTAATCTTATTATTGGTTATGGATTAGTTTGATTTTGCAAGCATGATTCTTGTTTTAATACATTAGTTTTGTCTCAATATTATCGATTATGATTTGCTAGAAATATCGCCATGTATGATTGATTGTTAGTTTTGTCAAGTTGCAAATTGGTAGAACTTGTAATCATATCTATTGCTAGTTTAGGGTTTATTATACGTAAACCTGATACACCTTGAATACAAGTAGCACAATTATGAATATGGCTTGTAGTGATACATCCTAGTAGTCACAAGTGAGTTATAACCTATGTTTAATCGGATTAGTGCGTTTTCTACGTTCGATTGTATCGATTAGCCTTATTTCATGAATCTTAATGCTCCTCGGGAATTAAACTTGATTAGTGCTTTTACATGTTAGGTTGTTTTCGTGGTAGAATTCATATTCGCATATTTTAATGTGTTTGTTGATGACAAGAGGAAATATGTGGGATACTCTTGCGATCAAGGTATCCTAGAGCTTTTGATAAGACGAGATTAAATATCAATTCCAGTTATTAAGACAAGAACATGTTAGTAAATGAAAACGAAATCCTTGACCAATACTTTCACATATCCTTGATTTTCGTGTTTACTTTCTTGTTTGCTTTTATTTTACTTTAGATACATTAAAATCAGAAAACCCCCCTATTGTTTTATATAGGATCCGAAACATATTGACAACCAAGTCTTCTCTGTGGGGACGATCCTTTCTTGCCCTTGCTATATTATATATTTTGAGTAGTGAGAAAGTAATTTATTTTTGACGCATACGATAGCGATCAACCGTAGAATCTGTTTAATGCCACAAGAACGAGAATAAGGAATGCTTGGATGAGTTATAAGCCGTGAGAGTAGCAAAGTGTACTAACTATTACTATGGTGCTGGTGGGGATCGAGTTTGAATGATGGAATGATTTATGTCTTGAGCTGTGAAATAGAAACTGCATGAGAATTTTAACTACGTAAATAGTGCGAAAAATGAGCGAGAATGGCGATCCAAAGTGGTACTAGTTTCGGCTGTCGGATTTTGGAACCGAAAGCGGGGATCGTAAAGTTTCAGTGAATCATAAAGGTAGAGTGTGTTGAATGCAAGAGGTAGCGGATAATTTCTGATGACAACAACGACCATAGTTAGTTTTCCGATGACTGGATTCCGACAATGGTGACTAGATTTCGATGATGACGTCATCAATCCAGCGATCCTGTTTTTGGACCGAATTTCCAAAAGAGATGATTTGCATACATGAGCTTGGAGGAGCACATGGAGATAGACTTTGATGATGCTTGAGCTGATTTTGGAAAGAGAGTATCCTTGTGGAAATTGAGAAACATATAAAAGAGAAGAGTTTTCTCTTAAAAAGAGGTTCTATTTGATAATCTTCTCTACTACTTTTGTTCTAGGGTTTAGAAACATGATTCTTCTCTTTATTCTTGGTATGAACTCCATGAACATGTGTAGCTAACTTTCTTTTGGTTAAGGTTTGAGTTGGATTTTACAAAACATGATTTTGGTTTTAATAAATTAGCTTTGTCTCGATATTTATCGTTCATGATTCTCTGGAAATATAGTTGCATGATTGACGTATTGCAACATCATTTGAATGTTTGTTTTATCAAGTTGCAAATTGGTATAACTCATATTCATATCTATAGCTAATTTAGGGTTTATTATCGAGCGATAATCCTTGAATAAAAGTAGATAAACATGGTTATAGCTTATAGAGATATATCCTTGTTGAAAAGACGAGGGTACCCAAATATTCCTAAATATAAAAAATTTCCACCTATAAGTCCTTTCTCCGAAAGTGATTGTCTATGGACTGAGTCGAGACAATACAACAAATCGGTTCACACTTCGTGTGATCGTCTATGGATACGAGATCGAGACAATACAACACGAAGTATGTTTACTTGATAAAAGGTTCGGACTTAACCAAACACAATAGGATTACTTATCAAGTACATAGGAATTAACGTTTGTGTATTTTACTTAATTATAATAAAAGCAATTATAATTGCGGAAATAGAAAAGTAAAAGACACAGCAAGATTTTGTTAAAGAGGAAACCGCAAATGCGGAAAAACCCTGGGACCTTGTCCAGAGTTGAATACTCTCAGGATTAAGCCGCTATACAAAATCAAACCAACTTCGTATAGTTGAGGCCAAGCAACTAAACCTATAGTTCACCTAGTTCCGTCTGTATTCCCACGCCTCCGACTTATGAATAAGTCACGTACTTGGAACAATTCCTTTGGTTCGTATTCCAAACAGTAAAGGAACAACAAATCTGTTTGGTAGCAACTCTTTTCAACCAAGTGATATGAGTTCGACAAAGGCTCTTCTATTTATCTCAATAAACTCCTTCGTCAGGTTCTTAGATCTATCTTATTATCAACTACCAAAGGTAATTGTTAAAACTTTGCAATCAATACTTTTAATCACAAAGAATTGTATTGATGCCGACTAATCAATATAATCTACCACTAGGATAAACCGATTATAGTTGGATCCTCTTTTACCGAAACAAGTATTGTCTTCTTTGTCTTCAAATCTTCTTAGATCTTCAATAAACACCTGCACACAATCAACTTGAATCTCTTGTATTCAATCACGCACAGATCGGAATCTGTTAACAATGGATTATCACAAGACGTCTTTAGAACTACAAACAGTCTAAAGATCCCCGCCGAAACTTCGATCTAGTTTGAGTGAATCTTATATCAGAAGAGAAGATTCTCAAGCATAAACAAACTAGGTGCAATCAAAGTTCAACGATCGTTAGTCAATCAAATCAATCGAAAACAAAAGATAAACCGCAATTATCTAGTTTCCCACCAACGTTACTAATAGAGCTTCCCGATCCCATAGAAGTCTTTAAACTGAGCGGCCGTAAGAGATTTCGCCTAATTAGGTTACTCTCCTCTCCGAATAGGCGACTTCACCAGTAACAGCACAACTGAGATAGTTCTTCTTGTACGAAGGATTAGTTTGCTTGAAATGCAAACTTTCAACTTTATAGACTAAGGAAGTTTGGACACCAAGGAATTTCCAAAACCGAAAATATTCTCAAGATATGCAATATATTCCAAATTCGGTTTCCATAATTCCTGGAAATGATTTGTCCAAATAACGATCGAAAATCTCTTGGAAAATCTCCAACTAGTAAATGCACATTACTAATTTTCATTTTCCTAAAATAAAATTAAAAACCTTAAATAAAGATTCTCAATTTATTTTATTCGATCCGGGATTTTCTTCCTTTAGCTATTAAGGAATAACTTTGAACAATTAAAGATTAGTGTTACTGCACATGTTCAAAGTATGTTGACATCCTTACTTTGTAAGTCCTCTTTCATACTTACAACCTTGAAACCGATTGGCCACACTTCCAAACAAGTTTAGAATTGGTTCATCCGACTTTCAAGAACTATGTGATTGATTAAGAACACTCAATCACAAATCATGGGTTTCACCGTTCTACCAAAACAAGTTTCGGTTCTACCTCCATGTGAGTATTGTGCATAGTCACACTAGCTTTCCAAAAATTCTGTTGACTAGGTACTAGGATCGGTTCCCCACATATATATGGTATCTAACTTGTACTTGCTGCACATGTCCATAGGATCGGTTCCCCTTTGCCTAAAAACGTGTTGCACATGTCCATAGGATCGGTTCCCCATTCTGCTAAAAACTTGATGCACCTCATACAAGGATCGATTCCCCTTTGTGATGTGTTGCACCTCTTACAAGGATCGATTCCCATTTGTGATGTGTTTCACCCCTTACTAGGATCGGTTCCCCTTTACCCAGAGTCGGTCATACACAAAATCGCAAAATCGATCATACCATCTCAGGTGATTACTTAAGATCGGTTTCACTAATAAAAGTCATACCAATACAAAAGTCAGGTCTTTGAATATTTTTACCAAGAACATAAACAAGTCATGAGCAGTTATACTAATCACGCATATTGGTTGTTCAAGATATATGCAATGAATAACAATACCAATAATGCCTGGCGATTTCTCTTTCGATTCACAAAACAAGTTCATGAATTTACTTCTTTAAAAAAATGCAAAACATTGTTTCCTAGGATGAAATCTTCACCTTATACCCATACATAATCACAATAGCATTCAAACGATTATGTCGATGTCTTATCTACAAAGTTTAATGGTTAAGCAATAAACCTCGTATTGTATTCCTTAATACTATGTCTAACTAGAGTGTCATTCATGCTTTGCAGTTTTGTTTTCAATGTAGGATTCAAATATCGCACAACATATTTTCTTAGCGTGAGAGATTCAATTATTTCCTTAACGCGAGATGAGCTTGCGAGATTCATTATTTTCCATAACTCGCGAGAATGTAGCAAGACTTGCGAGAATGTCTCGCGAGAAGGTAGCAAGACTTGCGAGAAGGTCTCGCGAGAAGGTAGCAAGAGCCTGCGAAATTATCAAAGAGCTCGCGAGAATATGAGCTGTATGTGAGCTGTCATCCACTATGTAAACACCTATATAAAGAGGAGAGCAGGAGAGAGAAAGGGAGGGATAATTTTGGAGAGATAGATTTTTTGTAAAAGGGAGAGACACATTTTAGAGAGAGAGAGATTTATTTTCTTTATCATCTTCTTCCCCAAATAATTAGATCTAGAGCTCTAGAAAAATATCCATTAATGGAGATTTCCAATGTAATATTAATGTAACCTCAACAATCATAGTGAAGAATCGTGGATGTAGATCACATTGATCGAACCACGTAAAAAATCCTATGTGTCTATTTAAATTTCTAGCACTTATATTTTGAGATTTAGGTGATTAATAAGTTTAGATCTAGAAATTATTATCAAGATAATAGTGAGGGGTGTAGTGTGGGAAATCCTGCAACTACATATGCGCTAGAAACAGGGAGAGAATAATGGATTTTATCCTTCCTGTAGCTTGTTGGTTCAAGAAATTTCCATGAAGATTAGCTATTGTTCATATTTTTCTAGATCTACAAAGTTTAGGTTTAAAAATGGAAATTTCATGGAAGAAATTACACTTTCAGGGAGTAAACATCATCAACAATTTCTCTCTTTCATGATTTAGGGGCGAAATTGGAAGATATAGCAAAAAAAAAAACTTGCATCGTTAGGCAACAAATCTTTTTGATCTACGAAATTCAGGGAAGAAAATCAAAGTTTCAGTGGAAGAAATTCATCTTCAGAAGACAAATGATGTTGAAGTTCTCAAAAATCCAATAACAACAGGAAAGAGAAGCAAATATGAAAGAACTTAAGAAAGGAAGAAGAGAGGATAATAGGCAAACGCTGCAATTTCTATCACAAACAGAAATTTGCACAGGTGGTCAAACATCAAAGAAAGAGGGTGCGAATTCCTGTAACCTGAATTCACAAACCATGCGAATGTTTCGCAAATTTATGGAGTACCACGAGCGAAGTACATGATAAATTCAAAGTATGGTTACACTAGAACACAAAATAAGGTCCAGCACAGTGGGTCATGTTCCTATAGTTCGCAGAGCAGGTCGCAGGGTCGATTTGCATCTCACACAAATTTTTCAGCATTATTTTGTTAAACTACCAAGGGTGAAGATAAGGTTAAAAGTCAGTATTGTGCGTTTCTATCGCATACAAGGACGCACATATGGCAAAGTGGGAAGAGAACAAGCTTCAGTTCGCATGTTCAAATCTCACCATTCGCGCACTTTTTCCATCTTTTATTTGTTTTGTTGTTCGCATGAGAAGGGTAGTTACTTCAATCTTTTGTTGTGTTGTTCGCACTTTAAGGGTGGTAATTTCGCAAGAGTATTTCGCAAGAAAAATAGGTGATTATTTCGCGAAACACTTCGCGCAGAGAGAGGTTAGAGCAGTTGGTATGTCACGAGAAAATCCAAGAAGCGAGTCAAGGGTTCAAGTCTCACTTCTCACACTTGTTTTTGCGACTCACATGAAAGCTAAGTACCACTTTCCTTGCATATTTTACTTGCAACAAATAAAAGTTTTTGATTTGAAAAAAAAAGGCGAGATAATCGCGAGAATTATAGAAATTTTAATTACAAAGATTCCACAATTACAAAAGAAACCGAGAACAATATCTCGCAAAAATCAATTTATATATTCCCTTAAATACTTGCTTTGTTTCAAATGAGAATGATATCCAACATGGAGAGTAGTATGGGTAAACCTTTATGGCGTACACCCTAGTTCGCTAATTTACCCTATGATTTCGCAAGAGGCAATGTACTGTTGATGGTGGATTTTCGTTTAAGGTTATATTTGTAAAAACCAGAGAAAATCATGCGCTGACATCTTGTAAAAGATAAAGCCATCTATAAGTGTTGGATACTCCCTCACTTGATTCACCAAGAATGGAACTTGTAGCAACAGTCCCATTCTGTGAATTTCATATCACCCTTGTATTTCCAGTACTCATTATCAGTGTGGCATGACGACTGAGTGTTACTCTTACAGAGTAACACGAACCTCCAAGCACTATAATGAATCATTATCGGTGTGGCATGACTGCGAGTGTTACTCTTCTGCTGCAGTAACACGAACCTCCAAGCACTATAATGAAACCATGTACGAAATACCCGTACAGGTTGATTCTCGGTGTGTTATACTAGCCCAAGCCCTCTCGGTGTGTTATACTAGCCCGATTGAGCCCCTCTCGGTGTGTTATACTAGCCCGATTGAGCATCCGGCACTGACCATATCAGTCCGGATATGGTTCGATCGCCGATCATCCAACTCCACAAGCATGATTGGATGACCTCTGCATCAATTCCATCACCCCCAGCGAGTATGGAATACACACGGCCGGCCCCGCATGGTCGACCATTGGCCTTCGCTTGCCAAGAAACCGTCCATACCAAGCATTATGTAAGAAAAACCCTAAAATAGGGTTTGCGGCATATTACATGTGCCGCTAAACGGTCTCAACCATCCATCTTCGCAGGTATAGATGGAGGGTGTAGATGTAGACTCAAAGGGCCCGGAGCATGTCGACACAATCACCATGTGACCGCCTACACACTTGACCAATCGGTCAAAACCAACCATGATTGGTTACAACACATTCGTCCGCCTGAAAGAGCATGGTCGCACGGCTTTGAAAGCCAAAATTAGGGTTCAAGCCATCACGCGCGTCCATCTTCTCCGGCACGAATGGAGGGTCACGCAATCAAATCGAGCGGGTGTCCGGTCATACCAGCATGACCACCGTGGGCCCATCTACCCCCTCATGTAATCGGCCAAGGCATATCATGCCCGGCTAATCCAAAACGCCCGCCCAAACATGCGTGGTTACACTTCCCAAATTGCAAATTGATCTCGACCGCTCAACTTCACCGGACGAATTGAGTGGCTTAGATCACGTTTTCATGGGATAGTCAGGTATAGGCGTGAACATCAGCCTACCATCTTCACGTCAAACCAGCCGGCCAAGACCGACCAAGTTAGGTCGTCTTGGAAAACGCGCCGGAAAAGAGTGTGGCGCGCGGCTTCTTGCGGTATCAAACTTCTATCGCAAAATCAATCTCGACCACTCCTCTTTGACGGTCAAATTGAGTGGCCCAGATCGCGCTTTCATGAGGGAACGGAATACAGGCACCTACACCATCATTTGTCAACACGCATGTATGGTCGGTCCTCTCCAAAATCCTTCCCATGCTTAGTTTCGACCAAGTCGAGAGTGATGCTTGCGCACCTCTTCAAAAAACCTAATATTCATTAACGGTCGCAGATGAGTGTCTCAAAGCTCATCTCATCCGTCCAACTTCACCAACTTGGTTATACAACCCACGGTCAGAGTCAATTGGTCGTAAGGCGTCATTACCCATCACCTTACCACACCACAATGCAGTACCTGCATGAAATACACACGATACTTCACAAGTATCGACTTTCTGAATAACGCAGTTATTCAATTCAAAGATTACATGCTATCTTTCGTGGATCCACGATCCACATTCCAGTGACATCAATCATGTCACAAAGCGGGGGATACATATGGGGTATTGGTCTGGCGGTTTACAGCGTGCAGCGTGCAACGCGCCATCACAAGAACGTGTTAGGAAGTCATGGGCGGTTAGAGATGAACAGGAGAAGTGGGCAAGACTGGTCGTGTATCACCGACACACAACTCCACTACTCCATCATTCCACTACCTCCACTTCCCACGAGAAACGTGAATGAGGCTCAATGACTTGTATAAATAGGTTCTCCGCCCCTATTTCAAACGGGACACGTAACAACACAAGTTGAAGAGACAAAACAACACAAGTTCATTGACAGAAACCAAGTGTTAATACAAAACCGTATTCAAACACTCGAGCTCGCTTTGCATCAACCGTAAGCTTGCTCATCTTTCTGTTACAAGTCATAAGCAAGCCAACACCTTCACAATCTCAACACCTTCTTCGCTTCCCTCCCTAAGATCAACCCCATCTCCTTCACTTTGTGACCGAAACAAGTCTGGAACGGCCATTTCTTGGTTTAGGCCGGACTTGCACTGGATTGATCTCTCGAATCTACAAGCACTCACCGCGCAGTGCATTTGTTGAAGGTTTAGATTCATTCCTCATCCACACCCCAAATTACCAAATTCCGCAGAGTAGTTTTCACCCATCAACAATTGGCGACCCACGGTGGGAGATTGATCTCGGTTACAAGAATCGAATTCTCGGGTCGTTTTCGTCTCACGATGTATCCTCACTCGGAATCCGCAGTGGTTCGAGATATCATGGGAAGCATAGCTAGAATCTTTGGAGGATGTCTTGGCAAATCAAGTCGTGATATCACCGAAAGGCAGAGCGAGACATTTCGCCTTTTGAATGATATGGCGGCACAATTACAAGAAGCATCGACAGCATCCACTCGGGCAATGCAGAATCTTTAACCAGAGTCATATCTTTACCGGTGGAGAAGCAAAAAGGGCGCGCAACCGCAGGAGACCCAGTGGAAGATGAACAACATGGTCCAGGTCAACAATGGAGACCCGATGCAACTCCACGGGAGAGGAGACTTATCCGAGTAATGCTACGATGTCCGCGGATAAAGAAGGGGAACTGCAGCCTATGGAGCCTTGCCGGAGGATTTATACCTCAAAGCTCTTGCCGAAGCCCTAAGACTGTCCAATCCGCGTCGGCCTTCCAACCAATCGAAGAAACGCTTGAGGAAGGAGAAATCAATCAAGAAATGCTCGAATACAGAGGATGGGAGCGTTCAATCCGGTCACTCAGCAGTGACATTACGACACCCTCTACATCCCTCTACTTAGGAAGACAATCCGCAGACATGATGGCGCTCGCAAGTCTTCCAACTTCATCTCATGTTCCATATCAAAGCCACGGGGAGACATCGCAACGCCCGCTAACGCAGGAAAAGTGGACACAAGGTACTTACATTTCCCCTTCCCAATGAAGAAGATTCTAGAGCTCACGGAGACGTGGGTACGAAACGGAGAGATAAAGCTACCCCCGATACGGCGCCCACCTACGGTCAAGAAGTAATGGACCCGAGGTACTTTCATTACCACCGGTCCCTTCATCACCCCACCAAAGTGAGTGCAACGCTTTGAAGCGCATTGTTCAGGAGAAGCTTGGCTCAGAGGGATAGCTTTGAGAAGTTAGTGCGGAGGATTTTCTTGGAGAGGCTACTCCGGTTTGATACAAATGAGGCTTCAAAAGCAAGTAAGTTCTACTCAACAATTTTACAAGAAAGATAGTTTAGAATTCACTGGGGACTTAGCATCCCACACGTGGAGAAAGAGGCTCGATAATCAAACACCGTGTACTGTTTCATTCATGCTTTCCTTTCACACAACGTTTGCAACTTCATGTGACATGTGCAATCATTCATGACCAAGATGCAAATTTCATTTAAAATAACCTCTTTCAGAAAAAATCATTCACCAAACTATCTCAAAATGAACCAATTCAATTACCTATTAATTCAAAACCGGTAGTCAAAGGAATCCTCACTATCACTCAAAAACAATAGCATCTAAAAAGACAAGTAGGTAGCTACGATCCTTCAAGGAAAGTCCTTCAAGCAGCAACTCGTCCTTCCGGGGCAAGAGAGACTTTCATCCTTTGAAGTACAACCTGCTTGGCTTCAATTCCTTAGGCAACTTTTCAACCTCTTCTTCTGGCGAGTAACACGAGTATACGAAGGGGCTCCGTCCTATAATTTCTGGAGCCGCCGTGGTCAATACACCTTATGCGGCCGTCACTTCTACCACCGGTGCCAGCGTAGCAGGAGATGTTCAGTAAGTGTAACACCTCCCGTCACCGCAGTCGATCAGCCGCAAATCCCGACAACTCCTCAAGCGTAACGCCTCCAGTAGTCACCAGAGCAACAACTTTTACTCCCGCATCAGGACGAGGAGCCGGAGGGACGAGAGGAGGACCACCATCCATTACCATTTCAGACTTGATGGAGAAGCAGGAAGTTCTTGCTAAGACTCAAACGGATATGGCCGCAACTCTCGAAAGAGGTATTTCACCGCGCGCGGACCTACGTGGACTCGATAAAATGAGCGACATCGAGATATGAACGGTCCTGTCATGGAGATTCCTACACTGGGACCGATCCTCACAACGATCCTCCCCAGTCAACAGATTTACTACGAATCGAGACCGGTGGATTAGGAAGCGGCATCTCTAGTGGAAAGCTTGTGTGAACTCTTGCGCCTCTCAAAGAATCAACGTGCAGAGATGTTTCGTAATTAATAAAATAGCTCACGGACGTACACCGACTCCTTCACGCCCGTAAGTATTAATCGCATCGAAAACACTGTAAATAATGTTACATTTACGTAAGACGACATGATGGCAGAGAAAAAGATCACGACCGGCCCTACATGTTACCGCACACATCAAGGGTTGAGTTCGGGAGGGCCCTCGTCGACACGGTGGAGCATCTTCCAATGTGATTTCTCTCAAGACTCTCAGGACGGCCAAGTTTAGCCCATGCAAGATTGTGCGTCATCCCACCACAATGACGGACTTCGAAGGAAACCAGACCAGCACATACGGTGAAGCCTCAACCCATACTCACACCAAAAGGGGACGCACTTTCGAAGCAAGACGTGATTAGAAGGGGAAGACAATATACCAAGGCGTCATAGTTAGCAATTAGCAGGAGAGACTGACACCCAGTCTCTCCGCCCAATGGAATGCTCCAAAAGTGATTCTCCTCTACTGAACATCGACATGTTAGTAGATGCAACCAGCGGACACGGCATGTTCTCCTCCATGGATGGACGTAGCGGCTACAACCAGATAAGGATGTACGAGCGTGACGCAAGGGCATATATCTCACCAACAGGGGATACAACCTTCAGCCTTCGTAAGGGTTCCCTGAAGCAGCAAGGGAAAACCACCGAGATACAATATCCTCGCGTGTCCGCCAACTCCAACTCCAAAGTGCCACATGTACGACTCCCGCAATGATGCAACAACGTTCGAGATATTCCATACCCAGGCTCGACAAAAACCACTACGAACAAACCATGTAAACCACGCTTGGGGATCGAGGCTCGGCATGAAGTTCCTTCACCGTCGATCAAGGACTTCTTCAACACGAGAAAGATGGTCTGTCAAGAATCATGGAATTCGCAAGGGTAAATCGAATCGGAGAGGAAGCCACTTCAACTCTCCCTCCCGCAGAAGCCGCTTCAATAGTCTATTCAAGAGACGCCTCAATGCTCTCTCCGGACCCTGTTTCGCTTCGAATCCTCGCTTCAACACTCTCTCCGGGATCGCCTCAACGTTCGCGCCGTAAACCACTTTAACATCCTCTCGAGTCGTTTCAACACTCAAGCTACATCAATAATCTGCACTCTAAGTTATCTTTGATGTACTCATTGCTTAAACGTACGTCTCATCCACCGGATAACCCAGCGGAGCATGAAGAACCCTAAAGTCGATATGAGGTGGGTTATCCGGTGGAACGAATATTTTCATAGTTGAAAGGGGCGGTGAACAGCTCATCATCAACGTTCGGCATATCTTTGAAGCTATCAACACTTCCCGACTTGACACCAGCATTATCTCCGAAGACATCTCAACAGGGGATTCTTTCTACCGCAATGAAATAAAAGACAGGAGTTAGAACTTGTATGAAGGCATATGAGAAGTGTCGCCACACACGGAAAGACACAACTCACACAATGGCCAGTCAAACATCATTCAAGTCTGGTATTGATCAAGCTTCGACGGTATAAGCCTCAAGTCCAGTATTGCTCAAGTCAAAGGTTTGGTATTGCTCAAGTCGCAAAGGATGGTGTTAATCACGACATAAGGCTGGTATAATAGGCGCACACAAACAGGCGGTTTCGATCGAAGCACATGGTGACGTTTGAAGCATGTACACAGTAGACCCACTTTCAACCGAAGGAAGAACACAACAAGCCCACGTTTCGATCAAGCGGGCGCAGATAACCCCACGAACAAGCAAAGGCGCGCAGTCGGTCGATTAGGCACATCCCCACGATTGAACGAAGCGGCGCAATAGCGGTAGCCCCTCGACCCGAAGCAAGTCATAGCAAGGTCGATCAAGCACGCAAGACCGACATTATGCTAGGGGAACACTTTTTCGGGCGTCTCTTGAACGTGACATGCTCGAAGGACAGGACGACCCGTCTCTCCTGGTAACATCTAACATTGTCTCATAAGTTTTATCTTTAACTGTCACCATCTCATGCCTACCACACAATAGTGTAACCATTATGTGCTAGGCAGGGGACTTAATGTTGATGGCGGATTTTCGTTTAAGGTTATATTTGTAAAAACCAGAGAAAATCATGCGCTGACATCTTGTAAAAGATAAAGCCATCTATAAGTGTTGGATACTCCCTCACTTGATTCACCAAGAATGGAACTTGTAGCAACAGTCCCATTCTGTGAATTTCATATCAGCCTTGTATTTCAAAGTACTCATTATCGGTGTGGCATGACGATCGAGTGTTACTCTTCTGAGTAACACGAACCTCCAAGCACTATAATGAATCATTATCGATGTGGCATGACGACCGAGTGTTACTCTTACAGGAGTAACACGAACCTCCAAGCACTATAATGAAACCATGTACGAAATACCCGTACGGAGTTGATTCTCGGTGTGTTATACTAGCCCGAGCCCTCTCGGTGTGTTATACTAGCCCGATTGAGCCCCTCTCGGTGTGTTATACTAGCCCGATTGAGCATCCGGCACTGACCATATCAGTCCGGATATGGTCTGATCGCAGTCATCCAACTCCACAAGCATGATTGGATGACCCCGGATCAATTCCATCACCCCCAAGCGGTATGGAATACATACAGCCGGCCCCGCATGGTCGACCATTGGCCTTCGCTTGCCAAGAAACCGTCCATACCAAGTATTATGGACGGAAAACCCTAAAATAGGGTTTGCGGCATATTACATGTGCCGCAAAACGGTCTCAACCATCCATCTTCGCAGGTATAGATGGAGGGTGTAGATGTAGACTCAAAGGGCCCGGAGCATGTCGACGCAATCACCATGTGACCGCCTACACACTTGACCAATCGGTCAAAACCAACCATGATTGGTTACAACACATTCGTCCTTTGAAAGAGCATGGTCGCACGGCTTTGAAAGCCAAAATTAGGGTTCAAGCCATCACGCGCGTCCATGTTCTCCGGCACGAATGGAGGGTCTGAGATCAAATCGAGCGAGGTCCCGGTCATACCAAAGATGACCACCGTGGGCCCATCTACCCCCTCATGTAATCGGCCAAGGCATATCATGCCGGCTAATCAAAAACGCCCGCCCAAACATGCGTGGTTACACTTCCCAAATTGCAAATTGATCTCGACCGCTCAACTTCACCGGACGAATTGAGTGGCTTAGATCACGTTTTCATGGGATAGTCGGTATAGGCGTGAACATCAGCCTACCATCTTCACGTCAAACCGGTAGGCCAAGACCAGACCAAGTTAGGTCGTCTTGGAAAACGCGCGGAAAAAGAGTGTGGCGCGCGGCTTCTTGCGGTATCAAACTTCTATCGCAAAATCAATCTCGACCACTCCTCTTTGACGGTCAAATTGAGTGGCCCGGATCGCGCTTTCATGAGGGAACGGAATACAGCACCTACACCATCATGTCAACACGCATGTATGGTCGGCCCCTCTCCAAAATCCTTCCCATGCTTGGTTTCGACCAAGTCTGAGAGTGATGCTTGCGCACCTCTTCAAAAAACCTAATATTCATTAACGGTCGCAGATGAGTGTCTCAAAGCTCATCTCATCCGTCCAACTTCACCTGACTTGGTTATACAACCACAGTCGGGAGTCAATTGGTCGAGAAGGCGTCATTACCCATCACCTTACCACACCACAATGCACTATCTCGCATGAAATACACACGATACTTCACAAGTATCGACTTTCGAATAACGCATTATTCAATTCAGCATTACATGCTATCTTTCGTGGATCCACGATCCACATTCAGACATCAATCATGTCACAAATCGGGGGATACATCTTTGGGGTATTGGTGGCGGTTTACGGCGTGCGGCGTGCAACGCGCCATCACAAGAACGTGTTAGGAAGTCATGGGCGGTTAGAGATGAACAGGAGAAGTGGGCAAGACTGGTCGTGTATCACCGACACACAACTCCACTACTCCATCATTCCACTACCTCCACTTCCCACGAGAAACGTGAATGAGGCTCAATGACTTGTATAAATAGGTTCTCCGCCCTATTTCAAACGGGACACAGAACAACACAAGTTCAGAAGAGACAAAACAACACAAGTTCAGACGACAGAAACCAAGTGTTAATACAAAAACCGTATTCAAACACTCAGAGCCTGCTTGCATCAACCGTAAGCTTGCTCATCTTTCTGTTACAAGTCATAAGCAAGCCAACACCTTCACAATCTCAACACCTTCCTCGCTTCCCTCCCTAAGATCAACCCCATCTCCTTCACTTTGTGACCGAAACAAGTCCGGGAACGGCCATTTCTTGGTTTAGGCCGGACTTGCACTGATTGATCTCTCGAATCTACAAGCACTCACCGCGCAGTGCATTTGTTGAATGTTTAGATTCATTCCTCATCCACACCCCAAATTACCAAATTCCGCATGAGTAGTTTTCACCCATCAACAAGTACCTAAAGTGCGTCATATAAGGGGTACCTATTAGGATCATTTCCATGAAGGATGTTTTATCGGATGAAATGAAATGAGTTATACAAAGGAAATCAAAACAAAGAAAAATGATTTGAACTTGAAATTAAATAAATATCTTTGATAAAAGAAATGTGGAATACTAATCTAAATTTTTATTTGCATTACTGAGATAGCATGAGGCAAAGAACATGGAGCGGGAGTTTCGCATGATGGATTCACAATACTTCTTATATTTAGAGGATTAAGTACTTCTTATACTTCTCAAAGGATACTTCATACTTCGCATACTTCAAGAGATAATACTTCTTATTCATTCGCAAAGCTTGAACTTCGCAAAAGAATAGAGGCAAGTACGTACTTTTCAAGTCCAGTATTCTTCCGCTCGTTCCTTCATCAACAAAGATCAAAGATTACTACAACAACAGATTTTTCCTTAAAGATCGCTCTTCAAGCAATATTCAAGGAAAAAGAGGCAAGATGTAGGATTCAAATATCGCACAACATATTTTCTTAGCGTGAGAGATTCAATTATTTCCTTAACTCGCGAGATGAGCTTGCGAGATTCATTATTTTCCATAACTCGCGAGAATGTAGCAAGACTTGCGAGAATGTCTCGCGAGAAGGTAGCAAGACTTGCGAGAAGGTCTCGCGAGAAGGTAGCAAGAGCCTGCGAAATTATCAAAGAGCTCGCGAGAATATGAGCTGTATGTGAGCTGTCATCCACTATGTAAACACCTATATAAAGAGGAGAGCAGGAGAGAGAAAGAGGAGGAATAATTTTGGAGAGATAGATTTTTGTAAAAAAGGGAGAGATAGATTTTTGTAAAAGGGAGAGACACATTTTAGAGAGAGAGATATATTTTTTCTTTATCATCTTCTTCCCCAAATAATTAGATCTAGAGCTCTAGAAAAAATATCCATTAATGGAGATTTCAATGTAATATTAATGTAACCTCAACAATCATAGTGAAGAATCGTGGATGTAGATCACATTGATCGAACCACGTAAAAATCTTATGTGTCTATTTAAATTTCTAGCACTTATATTTTGAGATTTAGGTGATTAATAAGTTTAGATCTAGAAATTATTATCAAGATATAGTGAGGGGTGTAGTGTGGGAAATCCTGCAACTACATTCAATATGCACGACTTGAAAGATACGTTAGGGAATGAAACAGTTCAAGTCAAATATCACTAACCTCAAGTGGAAGGATGATGTTGTCGTTGTAGCTCCTTACTTCTTCACTTCTTCAAGTCTTCACAATACTTGTAATGTCTCATATCCTAATACTTTCAAGCTAACCTATACGAAGTTGACTCTAGTACATAATCAAGCGACTTTTAAAATGAGTTTTGGCTCACTAAAATATGACAACCAAACTTGACATACCAATGCTTGGTGGGTTCAACCGAGCTATGCTCTAACAATCTCCCCCTTTGTCAATTTTAGTGACAAAACTCTTACATCATATGGATAAACAAATTACAAGAATTCATTACACATACTCTTGATTCCCGAATTCAACAGCATACTTACTTGTATGCATTCAATCC
Source organism: Papaver armeniacum (assembly GCA_023531295.1). Taxonomy (NCBI): domain Eukaryota; kingdom Viridiplantae; phylum Streptophyta; class Magnoliopsida; order Ranunculales; family Papaveraceae; genus Papaver; species Papaver armeniacum. The sequence continues at coordinate 27,047 of JAJJWW010008384.1, forward strand.
ATAAATGTCGTTGTTGATATTATAATAACAAAGCTAATACTCCCTCTAAAGGTAAGATAGGTAGATTTTATCAATCTGCACGTCTTTGTTATTCTCTTGTAGTCCATATTCTACAAGTATCATATGATATGTTACTCCCTCTTAAGCACAATTTTCCTTTCCCTTAGTGATACCAATCAATATAAATCAATACCAGTATCACTTGTTTACTCCACATATTTCTCCCCCTTTTTGTCACAAAATGACAAAGAAACGAAAAATAAAGGACAAACCGAAAAAGATCTTACAAATCTCAAAATAGACTTGCAACCTATAGAGTTAAGCACGAGGTTCCACACCATTTTTCATAACCAATATCAAAACCGAAACTACAAAGTAATTATGTTTTGATATGTTATCAAGGAAACAATTGCCCAAAGCAATTTTTCCTAATAGTTTAGCAAACCAAAAATCAACTAAGCACCTTAGTTCCATTGCTAAACCGATTGTACAAATACAATCGCTTATTCGATAAGACCAAAATAAAGATAACTCTTTTTTTCTCATCAGGTTCTAGTTATCCATATAACTTAGACCTTTAACTTTTAAACAAGACAAGTACTAGGTTAGTTAACTAGCATTTCTTGTTAAGGCATTCGATTAGACTTGAATAACCGAAACCTCCACTTTGATAAGTCTAACTAAGATCAGAATTAACTTAGTTTCTCTTATCCGGAATCGAATTGGACTAAACAATTCATCCCGTAAACCTTTTCTTTCGTTAAGCCATAAACAATTCATACAAACCAAATAAATCAACTTGCATAATTATTCACCTCAACCTAAACAATTAAAACAACATAGACATTAAAGCACCACAATTGCACCAAAATTTTGTAAGCCTAAACAATTGATACCACACAATAAAGCAAGATAACAATAGTTTTTCTTAACCGGAAATAATTGAATCACACACACATAATGGAATAAAATATCAATTGTACCGAAATTTTGTTAAGCAAAAGCAATAAATATATGAAATAAAATCAGGTTTTTCTTAAAAAGGAAAACGATTAACTAACAAACTCGTTACCTCAAATTTCGCATCCCCTTCTCCAATATGTTTGCATCTTCTTCCAGAGAGAATTGATATCGAAATATCATTATGTTGTCATCCTTATGCAAAACAAAAGAATAATAACAACCAAACTTTACCAGAGAAAGGTTGAAAACCTAAGGTTTTAACTATTCCAAGCAAAAGTTGAAAACCCTCGAAACACATATGCTTTCATGCTAAACCAAAACGATTCAACATATTGTGACTTTTTCACATATTGTTTCTATCGTAACCTCTTATGATTCTTTTGATAAAGCCTACCAACATGGGCTAGAACTTAATCTGCTAAATCAATAAGTCACCCAAACCATAAGGGTTCACCACATTATGAGATCGAATATCAAGGTAATAAAACCTAAATCAAACATCCCATAAACATACATAGCAATAAGATAAAGCATTCAAGCACAAGGCTATGTAAATCAAAAACTATCACAAGAAAAATTATAAATCAAATAATTTTATTGATAATAATAGTTTTATTCATAAAATAGACTTGACACAATTATTGAAAGAAATCAAACATTGATGTTTATTTTCCTGGATTAAGTATTACAAAGATATAACTTAATCTCTAGTGGTGCTCTTGTTGTTCACCGAGGTTTCTTCAAGTTGTTCAAACTATTAAAGCATGTCTCAAGAGACTTGTCCGCAACCACTTCCCTGTTTCTCAAGCTCTTCAACTAGAACTCGGAGTTCAACAAGAACACCTCTTGTTTGAACAATTCTTTCTTTGAGCCGTCTCGATGTTGAATAGACATGATTGGTTCTTTGTTCTTGATTAAGTCTTCCTCACTATCTTTATAAGAGGAAAGCATTGTATCACAAGATTGTGATATTGCAAGAGCATAAGTGACCAATTTATAGTCCCCCGGTTTTCCTTTTTCAAGGCAGCAGCTCAAATAGGAAAGCTTTTTCTACACAAAAACCGAAACAAAAATCTAGTCTAAACATGCAAAGAGGTATCGCAAGTTTTGAGAAGTCATAGAGTTAAGGTTAACTCCCTTTTGTTTTTCTACGGTGTAGTAAATCATCGAAAGATGCTTTCACATTGATATCATTTGGATATCTCTAGATCCTTTGAGCCTAAGCACTTGACATTCATAGTCATCTTTGTCTAAGATTACAACAGATTGTGTTTCTTAGAGTTTGTTTTAGATGACTTCCTTTTGGAAACCTTCTCAGATTTTGGTATCAACTTGTAGGTGGACTTTGAATGAAGGTTCTTCATTTCTAGTGACATTGCATCTTTCCATCTTGAAACATCAGATCTCATATCCCCATTGAGAAAAGTATTACCTTTTCTATTATTTTTTTCTTTTAGAAATGTTTCTTTTAGGATATGATTTTGAATTTTTGCAAAAATTCGTTTGTCTCACATCACCGGTGAAGATCCGAGAAGTTTTTGGAGATGACACTGTTCAATTCTTTAGATACAAATGATAGAGCGTTTTGCATCTTTCGAATTTTACAATCCCTTTGCATATGACCTTTATCTCTACAATAATAACAATGCTTATTGAAAGGAATAAAGTTTTAGTTTTACCTTTATGGAATGTTCGGCCACTATGTTGATCCTTGGTTGGAATCTTTTTTCTGATCGCTTTCTAGAGATGGTTTCTCGCTTCGGAATCTCAATTGAGCACTTGAGTGTCTCGGGCGTACAAGCTTGTTCGGTGTGGATTTTCTGGGTGGAAGGACGGAAACGGCTTTACGAATTTTATTTCCTTGTTGATTGACAAAGTATCAATTCCATCATATCCTAATCCACGTTTGTCGCCATGAATTCTCCCTGCATCCAACAAGGAAGATAAATTGATTGTGCTATCATTGAGTCTTCTTAGCCTCACAGCTTCCTCTTCTAAGACCTTGATTCTTTCAAGAGCTTCAGCTAGTTGATCCTCAAGAGGATTTTTTATGAACAAATCCGACTCATGTTGTTCGTTACTCGTTGATTGTTGAGAATTAATCTTTGCTTCTAACTCAACAAGTTTCTTATTCAACAAGTAATGTTTCCTGTTGAGATTCTCAAACTTAAGAGTTTTTGAGTGTAGACTTTCTTTGTAGTCTTCAAGTAGATATCCGGAATTCTGATATCTATAGAAGAAACCAGAAAATATTTTTCTTAGTTTCCTATTTTCTCTGCTGAGAGGAGCAAGGAGTCCAATTACATCTGAGGAATACAGTTTTTTTGTGGAGACAGCTCATAGTAATGAGGAAAATTCAGATATATCATATTCAACATCTTGATCAATTTCTGAGTCACCATCTTCAGAAATATCATCAAGTTGCTTTTGTAGGCAAGTTTGCCAATCACCAGAGTCTACATTATTGGGGTGACTGCATTCAAGTAAATTCCACGAGAAGATGTTATCTTCAAGTGCAGATTTTTCATCTTGACTTACATTAACTGAATCACTCATTAGATTCATTTTTATAGGTTGGATCGCACCAAACACAGATTGTTAGATCTTTTCGTGTTTGCCTGCTCCGATACCAATTGAAAAGACGAGGGTACCCAAATATACCTCAATCTAAAACTTTTCCACCTATAAGTCCTTTCTCCGAAAGTGATTGTCTATGGACTGAGTCGAGACAATACAACAAATCGGTTCACACTTCGTGTGATCGTCTATGGATACGAGATCGAGACAATACAACGACGAAGTATGTTTACTTGATAAAAGGTTCGGACTTAACCAAACATAATAGGATTACTTATCAAGCAAATAGGAATTAACGATTGTGTATTTTACTTCTAATTATAATAAAAACAATTATAATTGCGGAAATATAAAACTAAAAGACACGGCAAGATTTTGTTAACGAGGAAACCGCAAATGCAGAAAACCCGGGACCTTGTCCGTAATTGAATACTCTCAAGATTAAGCCGCTATACAAAATCAAACCAACTTCAGATAGTTGAGACCAAGAAACTAAACATATAGTTCACCTAGTTCCGTTTGTATTCCCACGCCTCCGACTTATGAATAAGTCACGTACTTGGAACAATTCCTTTGGTTCGTATTCCAAACAGTAAAGGAACAACAAATCTGTTTGGTAGCAAATCTTTTCAACCAAGTGATATGAGTTCGACAAAGGCTCTTCTGTTTATCTCAATAAACTCCTTCGTCGGGTTCTTAGATCTATCTTATTATCAACTACCAAAGGTAATTGTTAAGATTTTGCAATCAATACTTTTAATCACAAAGAATTGTATTGATGCCGATCTACACAAATAATCAATCTAATCTACCACAAGGATAAACCGATTATAGTTGGATCCTCTTTTACCAAAACAAGTATTGTGCACACCAAAGATTATGAATCCCGAATCAGAAATCTTCAAAGTCTTCTTAGATCTTCAATAAACACCTGCACACAATCAACTTGAATCTCTTGTGATCAATCACGCACGTAACGGAGTCTCTGTTAACAATGGATTATCACAAGACGTCTTTAGAATTACAAACAAACCTAAAGATCCTCGTTGAAACTTCGATCTAGTTTGAGTGAATCTTATATCAGAAGAGAAGATTCTCAAGCATAAACAAACTAGGTGCAATCAAAGTTCAACCACCGTTAGTCAATCAAATCAATCGAAAACAAAAGATAAACCGCAATTATCTAGTTTCCCACCAACGGTACTAATAGAGATTCTCAATCCCAAAGAAGTCTTTAAACCGAGGAGCGTAGTAAGAGATTTTGCCTAATTAGGTTACTCTCCTCCGAATATGAGGCTTCACCAAAAGAATAAAGACAACTGAGATAGTTCTTGATGTACGAAGGATTAGTTTACTTGAAATGCAAACTTTCATATTTATAGACCAAGGAAGTTTGGACACCAAGGAATTTCCAAAACCGAAAATATTCTCATGATATGCAATATTCCAAATTCGGTTTCCATAATTCCTGGAAATGCTATGTCCAAATAATGATCGAAAATCTCTTGGAAAATCTCCAACTAGTAAATACACATTACTAATTTTTATTTTCCTAAAATAAAATTAAAAACCTTAAATAAAAGATTCCCAATTTATTTTATTCGATCCTGGATTTTCTTCCTTTAGCTATTAAGGAATAACTTTGAACAATTAAAGATTAGCGTGACTGCACATGTTCAAAGTATGTCGACATCCTTACTTTGTAAGTCCTCTTTCATACTTACAACCTTGAAACCGATTTGCCACACTTCCAAACAAGTTTAATTGGTTCATCGACTTTCAAGAACTATGTGATTGATCAAGAACACTCAATCACAAATCATGGGTTTCACGGTTCTACCAAAACAAGTTTCAATTCTACCTCCAAGTGAGTACTATGCATAGTCACACTAGCTTTCCAAAAATTCAGTTGACTAGGTACTAGGACTTGGTTCCCCACATATATATGGTATCTAACTTGTACTTGTTGCACATGTCCATAGGATCGGTTCCCCTTTGCCTAAAAACGTGTTGTACATGTACATAGGATCGGTTCCCCTTTCTCGCTAAAAACTTGATGTACCTCATACAAGGATCGCTTCCCCTTTGTGATGTGTTGCACCTCTTACTAGGATCGGTTCCCTTTACCCGAGTTGGTCATACACAAAATCACAAAATTGATCATACCATCTCATGTGATTACTTAAGATTTGTTTCACTAATAAAAGTCATACCAATACAAAAGTCGGGCCTTTGTGAATATTTTTACCAAGAACATAAACAAGTCATGAGCGGCTATACTAGTCACACATATTGGTTGTTCGAGAGATATGCAATGAATAACAATACCAATAATGTCTGGCGATTTCTCTTTTGATTCACAAAACAAGTTCATGAATTTACTTCCTTAAAACAAATGTAAAACATTGTTTCCTAGGATGAAATCTTCACCTTCTACCCATACATAATCACAATAGCATTCAAATGATTATGTCGATGTCTTATCTACAAAGTTTAATGGTTAAGCAATAAACCTCGTATTGTATTCCTTAATACTATGTCTAACTAGAGTGTCATTCATGCTTCGCAGCTTTGTTTTCAATATGCACGACTTGAAAGATACGTTAGGAATGAAACAGATTCAAGTCAAATATCACTAACCTCAAGTGGAAGGATGATGTTGTCGTTGTAGCTCCTTACTTCTTCACTTCTTCAAGTCTTCACAATACTTGTAATGTCTCATATCCTAATACTTTCAAGCTAACCTATACGAAGTTGACTCTAGTACATAATGAAGCGACTCTTAAAATGAGTTTTGGCTCACTAAAATATGACAACCAAACTTGACATACCAACGCTTAGTGGGTTCAACCGAGATATGCTCTAACACTTGTAATCATATATGAACCATGGCCTTTGTTCGAATTGTTTGCGTAATGTATTTCAATTGCATTGATTATCCTATTTCACCAATCTTAATGCTCCATAGGAATTGAACTTGATTAGCGCAAGGCGTCGAGTTATTCTCTAGGTAGTATTCATACTTGCATCGTTTTACATGTAAGTGTGATGATTTTAGGAAATTAGCGGAGTAACTTGCTTGTCTTGATACTCTAGGGCTTTTGATAATGAGAGATTAAATACAATTATAGTTATTAAGACAAGAACTTGTTTGTGAATGAAAACGAAATCCTTGAACAATATCTTTACTTGTTTGATTTGCTCGTTATTTCTTTGGTTTGCTTTTAGTTTAGTTTAATTTTATAAAAATGGAAAATCCCCCTTGTTCTATATAGGAAATAAAAACAATATAACAATCCAAGACCTCTCCGAGAGAACGATCCTTTTTCCCTTGCTTCATTATATATTTTGATTAGTGAGAAAGTGTAATTATTTTTGACGCGTGACTTGCTGAAAGAATCAACTTGATTCCCTTAGTTGATGTCTTTTATGACCTAAGAGTTGTTTGACCACAATAGAGACTTTTGATATCAATCCGCCTTTAACTCGGATAAGCCTATTTTATTTCCATGTAGATCAAAGATCAAGGTAGTAGACAAGCTAGCAAACCTCACAAATCCGGAACTTACGACTCCCGAAGAGCAACATATATTCTTAACCACCTCTCAAGAACAATCTTCAAAAGATCAACTAAGATCAATTTTCAGATATCTATCTTGAGGAATCACAAAGTCTGGGACGAAAAGAACTTTATGATTTCTATCTATCTTGCCTGAAAGAGATTACGAGAACCTCGATAATGAAAAGCAAGATCACGATTCACTTAACGATCAAGGTAAATATAGTCGGATCTGGCTTCACGAATCCCTAAAGCAAATTCTTTTAGTCGTAGACCTAATTTAGTTTCTCCGAGAAACCTAGGTAAATAGAGGAGGAATCTAGAATCAACTAGGACACAAACTGTCAAGGATTGAATTTCCAGTTGATAGAGCATCTCTATTTATAGTTTTTCCAAGGTCAGGGTTAGCTTAGAATTCAAGCTAAGATAACTTGGGAATCAAGCAAACTCTATTATTAAAAAATAGGGACATTTTGAGTCTGGGTCCCAAAAAGTGACCAAAGTGTTGCGTTTGGGTCCTAAAAAGTTTCAAATTAGAGTTTGGGTCCCAGGACCAAAGTTGACCGTCTTGACTGTTACATAATTTATCTATTTTTTTCATGGGAACATTATCTAAATACCCCTACTATGAGGCCCTTGTAAAAATACCCTTATGAAATTTACAAATACCCCTAAGCCTAGTACATTACTAAAATACCCTCTTTTATATAGTGAATATACAAAACCACCACCACCACTATTCAAAAAAAATAAAAAATATCTCTAATGCCCACACCACTGTCCACCGCCAACCACTACCACTGTCCACCGCCTCCCACCACCACCGACCACCACAACCACCACCTACCACCACACCGACGACCACCACCACCACCGAACACCACCACCAACCACCACCACCGACGACCACCACCGCAAACCACCACCACCGCCAACCACCGCCGCCGCTAAAGAACATCACCACTGTCCACTACCACTGCCGCTTCTAACAACCGACACCCACTGACGCCGCCAACCATCACCGCCGTCAACCACCATCGTTGCCGCCAACCACCACCACCATGTGGAGTCAACTTGCTGAAGTTGTGTCCATATCAGAGGCAACTAGCTCAAGTTGTCTTCAAAAGTAAAGGCAACTAGCACAAAGTTATCTTCAAAAGTGAAAGCAACTAGCCCAAGTTGTCTCCACATATGGAGGCAACTAGCCCAAGTTGTCTTCAGATATGGAGGCAACTAGCACAAGTTGTCTCCAAAAAATAAAAATTATACACAAATAAGTGAACCTAGTGTGAGTCGAACACACATCCTCTGACATATAGTCAGTTGTGCTACCATTGCACCACATGTTCGCCACACCATCAGTGCTCAACCAACAATTCAAACGACCACCATACAAACACCATATCCTTCATCTCTGCTACTGCAAACTCTACCTGCAAAAGCTTCATGACCACAACCGTCTATGCACACTTGCAACATGAGTCAATAGCTGCAGTCACTTCCATGCCCCTACCCAAACACCATCAGCAACACACAAGCAAGAATAACTTCTTGTTCTGCTTTCACTGCCTAGATACATATTGAGTTCATGCTCAACTTCCTAAGCATTCATCTATCCTCTTGACTTTAAATCATGAGCATCAGCAGCACAACCATCATCAGCAAATCAACACAACCCTGTGTTACCATTGCACCACAAATTCGTCACAACTACTCTAAGATAATTTCAAATGAATGAATAGACCCAAAAACATAACCAAGTTGCCTCCGAAATGGAATCAACTAGTCCAAGTTGCCTCCGAAAGTGAAAGCAACTTTCTCAAGTTGTCTCCCAAAAAATGAAGCAACTAGCTCAGGTTGTCTCCAATAGTGGAAGCAACTTGGTCAAGTTGTCCTAAGGTAGACTTCTTTTACCTGGGTTTCATCCACATTTATCTAACATATTTTGAAAGAAGATGCAAGGAAAGTACTCTACAACAAAGTTAAATCACACCCATAGAAGCAGAATAATCCCTCCACTTTACTGCAAAGTTAAAAACACAAAGATGTAAGCATAATGATTTGAAGTTCAAGCAGAAAAGGAAATCAAAGACATGTGTACAATAAAGTATAAGAAAATGAATATGAAAAGGTATCAGGAGTTCAAGACTAAACCATTTGAAATAGGAAAACATACTTTTCACAACAGGTACACACAAAGACAAACATTAACACTACGAAGCCTAATGAATACCATAACCCATTCAATAACGTGAACATGTAGCATATCAAGACACGCATTAAATCTCATATATGATAGTAAAAATATACCTAATCCACTGCCATTGAGGAAGTTGAATGCATGACCATGGAACGAGTAAGTTGAATGCATTAAATCTCTGCCTGCTTCAAACTCAGCAAGATCAAGACCCATTTCCTGCCATTCTAACATCCACACAAGCTGAGACCAACATGGATTCAAGCCTGCATTGCAGTGCCATTGCATCCATCCCTGTTAAGCTTCATAGAACCAACTGTTACACACAACCATTCTAACCACCATCATTGCAGATCTCGTAGACCTTCTCATTCTCATCTCGGTGGCCATCTATAACATCATCAATTGTCTCAACCAAACCAAAGTTTCCACCCAACAACCATTTAGTTCACTAAACCATCTCGTCACCTCCCAATAGCACTTGCAATTCACCACTTAACTTCACTAACATTACACCGCAACAGCAGCCCAAATCATCACTTCCTTGTTTTAGCCAACAAAATACTAGCACATTCCCTGCTTTTGACTCAATCAGCATCTCAAGGCCAATACTTAGTATCATCACAAAATTCATTCCCTAACCTGCAATCATACAGCTCCACCAAACCCTCATCAACCAATTTCTTGTCACATCCATCACCTTTCAATTTCTAGAACAATTTGTTGAATCTCACACTCAGATCCCTAATCAAACCCTTGATTTATTCTTCAATAAACTCCATCGGCTACAATTCAATCCTTTCTTCTCTGTGATTTCTAATTCCCATCATGACCCTAATTTCACCATTATCTTTCCACCACGGAAATCTCGTTCACTAAATTCATCTTGTAATTCTCAGTCTTCATCAACTTCTTTCAATCTCAGTACCCAAATGTTCTTTCTGCTCCAGCAACACAAAACCAAATTCCACCAACAACATTCGGAAATTGAAACATCCTAACGAACCCTAAATTCTTTGATTAAAGTTTTTCAAAAAAAAATTTTGTATTGTCGAACTCAGATTAATAAGAATCATCTTCAAATCGAGTAGTTGTTAAGCTTTAATAAATTAAAATTTTGAGTATTTAGTTCGAAATTACCAGAAAATGAAACCTAAATTCAGATCTCTCGATCTCCTGAAACTAAATCGATATTCAAAATCGGTGACAAACCGAGAAAAAGAAGAAGACGATGTTGATGTTGATATTGAACTCTTGATGACGATTATCAAACCTGGTTTTGAATTTGAAGGTTGGTCTCAAGTTCTGGCAATGGGAAACGATGTTGAATATGGTGGTGGTGATGGGTGAAAGCGAGGAGAGAAAAGTAGATCAAGAGAAATTTCTGCGATTGTGGTGGTGGTGATGGGTGAAGCGGAGGAGAGTTGGGTGTGGTGCTATAGGTAGTGGTTTAGGTAGTGACGGTGATAATGGCGGCGATGAAGATGGTGGTGGCGGAGACGAAGATGGTCTTTGGTGGTGAAACGATGAAGATGTGTCGGTTAGTTCAATTGATTCTTCTCTCGAGTGAGAAATAAAGAGAAGCTTGAATATAAGATATAAAGGTTAAAAACGGGATTATGAGAATTATTTTGTTGAACATAATTTGGTTTTGCCATTAGGGGTATTTGTAAAGACTCATAAGGAGTACTTCAGACGGGGATCCATGGATAGTAGGGGCATAAATAACATTCCCACTTTTTTCATTAATTAATATTTGGTTAACACTGTTGGTTTCCGTTAGCATGTTAGTCTCTATCGTCTGAGAATATAATCAATCTTACGGTCGATATTATTTGGGCAAGAACTCCATTAACACACGGGATAACATTAAAAACAGCTCCATTAAAGCACTGTGATGTATCCACCATTAATGGTCACCTGCAGCATACGTTCATAAAGCCTAACATCAACTTGGTGTATCATGTGTTCTATGATCGAATAACAGAACTAAAGGACTGAAATGTTACAGGTGATGAAGGAGTTGCGGTTAATCAAAAACGTATACATCTTAAATTGGGACAGTGGGAAATAACAAAAATCTCTAAGATGACAACCCCGTTCTAGTACATCTCATCATGTTCTTGTGCCAAATTCAAATGTGATACTTGAAAATACTTTCAATGACATCTCATCATCTCTAAGATGAAAACCCCGTTTCATATAAATCTCAGAATGGGCAGTCTCTTTGTTTCCATTGGATAACGCAATGAATGACAATTACATGATTTACATCATCATCATCAATTTCCAAAAAATCTTAGTGAGATAAGTCGTGAATCTCTACATCAACGATTTAGCATCAAGAGAAGAAGTCCCTAAACAGCATAACGATAAAACAAAATTTGGAAATGAAATTTAGGGCACATATAATATTTCTCAAATCGTTTAGTAAATAATTCAAAGTCTAATATAATTTTGGGACATATACCTAAACGATGAGTAATTTTAAGCCATACACTAATCTAACGATTAGTAAATAATTCAAAGTCTAATATAATTTTGGTCATTTCCATATTTAACTAACTTTCTTAACTGTCAACAGAGTCAACCATGGTCTTGGGACCCAAACTCTAATTTCGAACATTCTAGGATCCAAACGCAACACCTGGTCACTTTTTTGGGACCCAAAGACAAAATATCCCTAAAAATACAATAGAAGAATATATACTTAGGTTCGGATTTACTAAACCATGTATATTGACGATCGGTTTGGCAAGTTAGCCAACTAACTAAAAGCAATTTGATATCCATTCAAACACTTAATAGTTTAATCATGACGCACACACATAAGTGTTTTAGTGATCAATGAAGTCGAAGTGTTTAAGAGAGTTCTAGTAATACTAAACATATTATGAAAATAAGTCTTTGAGCATTTACTATAATATAAACCGGGACAGTGGGTATAACGGTTTGCTAATCGTAGGGTTTGTTCGACTTAGTGTGCAACGGTTCGTGAACCAGGTTCTCCAACCTTGTTAGCCTATTATTCCAACTTTGAAAATCGATTCACAATCTGTTTCGCCAAGGGTTCGTGAACTGTTCCCAACTGAACTTACGGTTTGCGAACCTGTATTTATGAAACTCAGATATCTATGGTTTGCAAACTGGTTTGCCAACCTTCCCTGAGTAGTTCAATATTTTCTCTTATGATGTTTGAAACATTCCCAAGTGATAAAATCATTTGCATGGTAAATTTTCAATTGATCCACAAATTAATTCATATAACTAATATTGTTAAGGACTGTTAAACATCTTTGCTTAGAATCATATTTCAAGATTTTTCACAAGACAAGCTTGACTCAAAACTTTTTCTTTGTAAATATACTAGAAGTCATACGACATAGTCTCAATATATAGAATGGTGAGATAGTGAGTAAAAATAGAATGTTTCAGTCTTCACATACCTGATACAAAAGTTCTCCAAATATCTTCGTCGATCTTCAGTCTTCAAGGGTGATCTCTGATACTCAACTACAAATTCTAACTTAGTCGAGACTTGACTTAGTAAACTAGAAATCAAGATATAGTTTTAATCATCTAACATTGTGAGAAAGATTGAGATAGCAAACTTATGGGTTCGACCGAGCAATGTTGTAACACTAAGGAAGGTCGAAAACCGGAAGGAATAGAACGAAAAAAGACTCGGAGCTACAAAAAGCAGAATTTCCAAAGCTTAAGGGCTTCTTCATATAAATAGAGGAAAAGGAAAGTGAAAGGGCGTGACCGACAAAAAGCGAACGTGATACTCACGATATAATCCAAAACCCTCATTAAAGCTATAAAGAAAATGGAAACACGTCACATGGTCAAAAAAGATCAGCGTGGCTCAGGCTTCAAACAACAAAGCCACAATTTTTTCCAAAGGATACAAAAGGCGAGGAAAGTAGAAAGGAAATAGCTGGTAAAGCGCTAAATTGCTCAGACATCTCTACACACACTAAAGTCAATAAAGTGCAAAAACTGAGAGTGGGTAAAAAATACCACTAAAAACTGCCAAAATTTTGGTATTCCAAGAAGGTGAACAACACGCCAAAAATTGAAAACTGTGCTAATAATTAGCATCAAAATAAACCAATATTTTTTAAAGAATATTTGGGCATCACGAGATTGATTAGCTCGACATGAGAAAATACAGCTCAAAGATAAAGCATGGGTGCAAAAGGAAACCAAGCCTTTATGGCGGTACAAGATACCTAATATGACATGAAAAGACGAAATATCAATGAGCATAAAATCAGATATGGAGTATATTCGAAAATATACTTACCTTTTGAAGGGAAAATGGGACAAGTGTATCGCCTAGAAACCTGAGAATTTAAGTAACTTAAAAGCGGAATACACACCGAAACGCTCGGGTATGCCACCCCATCTAAAGCAATTTGAGGGCAATACTAAAGAGATGCCCGGGTGACCCATCCAAGAACAACTTAAGAAGGAATGTGCACCTGGAGAGGCACTCAGGTACTCCACCCCATATGAAGTAACACTAAAAGGGGGTGACATCTAAAAAAACGCCCAAGTACCCCATTCGGCTAGGAAGCCAAACCACACAAGTCGACGCAGAAGGCTATAAGTCACTAAAGGGGTAGGAAACAACTAAAGACATCAAATCAACTAAGTTATCAAAGCAAAAATGAAATAGAGTTTAATAAAAGAAGTCTACATACTTACTTTAATTAAACTGTGGGAAAATATGTAGATGACAAAATATAGCATCTAACCAACAACTGGCAGTTGAAGAGTAATACAGTTGAGATATGAAAAAATACCCAAGGTCGGACATAGAAGACCTGAACCAGATGTCCAAGGACCAATCCATAAGCGACCAAACAAGACAAATACACAGAGTTAGGCGCGGAAGACCTGAGTCCATATGCGAAGATAATAAGATTCTCGATGTTGTCACCGAGGAGAGACTGGAAACCTATCCAGTCGGTACAAGTACGAGGTGGGAAACTATTAAAGTCCATACTATCACGTGCTTAGTCGTCCACATGTAATTGTTGTGTTCATATCATGTATAAATAACCAAAAAGGCTAATGATGTAAACAAGTTCATTCGATAATAGAAAACAGGACTTCGAGATAATTTTGTTTCATCTCTATCCGATTCTCTTCAAAACCGCCTTTAACCATAACCGACTTAGAAGATAATCGGAATATCGAGACCTATCATCGCCATAATCCCGATTGGAGATCGAGAACGGGAGGATAATCGGGATCACATTTCATTATCAAGGACCGCGATCAGAATACATGAAGGTACAAGTCTCATGTATCTTCAACCACTTTGATGAAATTTGGCTTCCTTTATTGTCCTAGTGATGGGTTTAGCTCCACATGGTGAAAACACTCTCAAAATAACTTTTATTGCTCAAATGGTGTTTACAAAGAAGAAAAGAAGAGAAATAATGAAAACAAAAAAATTGCAACTTTATAAATGTTGCGAGAACTCTATGTTCGTAAACGATAAAAACCAATTTTCGCAAACATTGTTATATCGTCGCGGGAACAAGGTCTTGATCAGAAAAAGGCGAATTGTTTTAACGACTTTCTTGAGAACTTTGTTCTTCGTGTTCATCTGCAGAGAAGTTTCTACAACTTCTTTTTTTTTCAACATTGTGGCCTCCCCAATCACTCGATGATCTTCTATGGAACCCAAGCACCTTATTCATACTCATGAGCAACTCCAAATCATGCCAATTAATTCAAAGTATATCTTTTGTTTTAATTTACTTCTCTTCCGAGCTAGCCACGGGAATAATTTATCTTTTCTCCTCTTCTTACGCGTCAGTTGGTGTTTTACACACTCCAAACGCGTTGAATACGAGTTTCATAGAAGTAAAACTCTCTTTCGCCTCACGCAAACCACTAGACATACACAAAAACTCACAGAGATATTTCATTACTTTTTTATAATCAAACCAATGAATTATCACTATATTTTCGAATCCAAAGCATTTACTACCTCTATTTCTTCGTGACAGGTAATTACCATACCAAAACAGCAAGAAAATCTCATAACATATCACTCAATTTTCATCCATAAAGTTACGCTTGATTGAGCCGCATATTTTCCCTCCAGACATAATTGTTTGAATGATGAAGAATGGGTGCCCATATCAAAGTTGTGGTTGCCTTTATCATTGGATACCTTTATCCAACAGTGGTGTGCCTTTATCACTTTCATCGGGTGTCTTTAAAACTTTTCTCGAGTGCCTTTAGTAATTGATCTCGGGAGTGCAAACATCACTTTTCGAGCCAATTTTTCCACAAGTTCATTTTTCCGAAAAAAACCTACACACATAAAAACACCATAATAAGTGCAAAATGAGTATTAAAAAAATAGAGAAATGAGATCAAATCAGATATAAACACATGTCTATCAACTAGCTCTTCAATATTACCCTCGGCTCTGGGCAACTCCCTATTAAAAACAGCCGTCACGACCTTATCCTGATCCTTGCCTCGAGACGTCCTGACATCAGCATCCGTAGCTTCCTCATCGGATCTCTTATCTACTGAAATTGTCATAACCGTATTTTCGAAATGAGCTTCCACCAAAACCGACTCTCTTAAAGATGGGTACACATTTTATGGTGTATTTTCAAAATAAAATTTAAATAAATCAATGGATAAAAGAAGAAAATAATGATATAATTAAAAGAAATCTATATTACCAAAAACATTTTGAAATAAGTTCTTTTAAGTTGACTTTTGGTCAAACCTAACTCATGAGCTTTTATTCTCACGTTTTGGACTTGTAAGGCTAAATCAAAAATGTCCATAAGCCTGAATTTTCTTCGACCCAATAGGCCACTCTTTAGTTCTCATGTTCTATATCCTAGGGTTAAATGTAAAGAAGACATAAAAGTCTCCATGAAGTTTGGCCGTCACTGGTCCTCTTTCAAGCTTTCTTCTTGCGGTATTTTTAACACAAAATCAAAAGGGAGCCGCCGTTCTCTTTATGCACCTGTTGACAAAAATTATTAAACAAATCCTTTTACACTATGGGAAGGATGGTTGATGATTGTACAATCGTATAACCAAAGTTAAGCTGTGGACGTTTCAAACCCTTCGGCTCTTCTGCTCTTCCTAAATTATTCAAAGATCACGTTGTTTGGTTTCTGCCGGTGGTGTATAGCGTGGAGTTGGTCGTGATTTTTTAGCCATCGGTATACTCACCGTTTTTGGATTATAAGCGATTTCGAAGTAGGGTTTCTACGTAATACTAAAAACTAAACTATTTTGGCATGACTTTTGTTTGCATCGTATCTCTTCCTTTCATGGATTTTTGGTGTTTATGGATTTTGATATATATATATATACATAATCGATTATCAGTTTGTGTGAATCTCGTGGTTCTTTTCCATTTGTCTGATTTTTTGGTCGTGATTTTTAGCCATCGGTATACTCACCGTTTTTGGATTATAAGCGATTTCGAAGTAGGGGTTTTCACGTAATACTAAAAACTAAATTATTTTGGCATGACTTTTGTTTGCATCGTATCTCTTCCTTTCATGGATTTTTGGTGTTTACTAGTATGTAACCCGTGCTACGCACCGGGGTCGGTGGATCAGCTAATTTAGAGTAGCGGGGCTTCGCCCCGCGCCCGTGGTTAAATGCATTAGAATATTTTTGAACATTCTTTGATTACTTTGATCTTTTAGAGAGATATGAAACTCTGATGCCCTTTTGGTATCTAATGATTTGATGATTTAAATTTGGTACTATAAACCTAAATTCATGTATCAATTTTATAGGCATCTATTAAAATAATTAAAAAGAAATTGACTCCATAGATTTTGGATTTAAAATAATTAAATTTGCATATGGATATTTGTTACTAAATATAATTACACATTTTTTTTCTCCAACCTTTTTCTATTAACAAATTGTCCAATCTAACGATTTTATCTGTAGAAGTTTTGGAAGATATATATATATATCACATGTAAATTTGTGAAATGAAATTTTTAAAACAAAACAAAAGAAATGTGAAATGCTAGAAGTGTTCATGCAGGGCTACTGCAGAATACCTTTATTTTTGTCTAGATTTAGAAGTCGATTAATGTAACAATATTATGGTTAGTCCAGTTTGCTTATGACCCTGCCAATATTACATGTTTGTTGGTGGTGTTTGAATTGCTTCTTAAGCGTAGTTCCATGATACTGACTTAATAGGTCTTATACACTTTGGTCCCCAAGAAAGAACGCCATGATAGCACTGTTAATTATAAGATTCGCATCCATTTAGTTTAAATTTGCCACGGTTTAAAAAAATTAAATAATATACAGTCGGAGAATAATAATATGTTTCAAAAGTGGTGTGCCTAAAAATAAATGTGCATGCTATCTATAATCTCTCTTAATAAGCAAACACTTCATTGCCTTCTTCATCTATCTCATCCAACGGTGGCATGTCATGATCCTTCTCCATAATCTCGTCCATATCATCATCATGTTCATCCAGTTCGATCAACGTTGGCATGTTATTGTCGTTTTTTATTATGTCATACTTTTATTTTTTTTACCAGGTCGTTCTTAGTAGGTGTCAGAAGTTGTTCTCTGTCAGAAGTTGTAAATACATATTCATTTTTCTGTAATAGATATGCTTTCTCCAAAGCATTATCACAATTAAATATGGCATGTGCTTTTAAAGTGAGATATATAAAGTTTCTTTCCTCGAGTTTGAATTTAATGAGCATTGATTTCCCCGATGCAGTTAATATTTCTTCTACGCCGTCTGGCCCGTTTTCCAGTAAAACAAAATTATTTTTTAACATATTACAATTTTTTCCCCAAAATGGTGCTTATCATAAACATTATGGTTACTTTACATCGTTGAAGACAATTTTAAATATACATTTAATCGAAATACTTTTATTATGATCTTGAATGATGGTCGTTAAATTTGGAGCAGCAGGTTATGATGTGTTTACCTATTTCTGGATTCCATGTGAGATTTGTTTTCCAGAAATACACGAAGGTTAAGGATCGTGAGAGTTTTTTATTAAGCTGTCAGTGTGCTTTCTTCATCTACGTTGAATTTATATATTGTTCTCTCGATTCCAGTTATAATTGGTCTCAAACATATTATGTATGCATCAGATAGGTTCTAGCATTTGCTACACGTTCGGACATCGACATTTCGCTTTTTAAGAATCCTACGCGAGTACTCATATCTTTACGCTTCAATAATTGAAGTGCTACTGTAGTAAGCTTTGGAAGTCATACAAATTCAATTTTCGTTCTGCATGTTCGAATACCAGAAGTCAGAAGCAATAACATTTTATTTCGCTTAAAAGTTTTTTATTTTATTTTATTTTTTGCTTCTAGGAGTCATTTTGAAAAAATATCCGCAAGATGATTTCTAGAATTCGAAAAGTTAGTTCTCGGTGTATATCCAAACGCCCAATTATAACGTGTTTGGATACAGAAGCAGAATCCTCCAGAACAGAAAATAAATAGCCATCTATTTTTACATTGCAATGAGACTCAGAAGTTATGGAACTATTTCTCGATAGTTTTGGTATAGCTTGGGTTTTTTCTGACAATGTTAAATCCATTTTGTGGGAATGGTCTAAGAGGAAAAGCAAAAAGATGATAAGACGAAAATGGGATATCTTACCATTCAATATTTGGTGGACAATTTGGAATGAGAGGAATGCTAGATTGTATGGACATCGAAAAAGATCATTGGCTCAGCTCATTGTCTCCGTCAAGTGTACTTTGTACAATTGGTCTAGAAACTCTAGAATTTTTTAGGGTTACTCGTTGTGTACATTGATCTGTAATTGGAATGTTGTCATAACAGCTAATTGTTTTTTCAATAGGTGTGTCATCATTTGATGACTTCCTGTTTTTAATAAATTTTCCTTTTCTTGTCAAAAAATAAATAAATTGTAGATGTTATGCCAGTAATACCTGTGCTCTTTGTTCTCTTATCCCTTGTTTGGAAATCTGCTGTGAATTTCGATGATATTTTTTAATTAATGTTCTACAAACATGTATGATTTTCTCGATAAAAAAAAATTATAACAATTAATAAGATCATTAAGCCTAATATTTTGAACCCTCGATGCAAACATTGCAGTCCAGATTCCCAAGTCAGAAGTCTCAGACAAATTATAAGTATCAGTAAAGAATGAAAATAAGAACACATCTTAAGCCATTAAAAGCCTACCTCATGTGGCCTCTTTTAACATTTTGAAGCTTTTTTTTCTCAAAAAAATACGACATACATTACATATCAATATGATGGAGTATTATTTTTAAAATCGAAAGCAATTAATGAAATGAAATGGATTATTATTTTTATTTTAACATTTTTCTGAAACATGATTTTTTTTTTGTACAGACATGGCTTGAAGATCTCGAGACATCATAACATATTTTACATAATTACACTTGTAATATTGATGATTTTAAAACAGCCACCCACGTAAATTCTATTCAAATCTTAATATTACAAATGCAAGCTAATTGGATCTATCATGTTTGGCATTTTATTTTTATAGATAATTAAATAGCTTAATGCTGTCATTTTTGTATTAGCGTACATGAGCAAGTGGACTACAGCACAATCCTACTCCATCCTCTTTGCAGGTTAAATGTTCCTTAGGCCTAATCCATAATGCACTTCCTATGAGTTTTCCCTTTCTTATTCCCTATTTGTTACTATCCAAGACTTGATCATGAAGGCCATTTGGTGCCGCTGTCCTTGTACCAAATACGACATTAGAAGTTTAAAACTGTTAATCTGGTTCTTTGCGACATAAAAGATGGAGAAACGAAAAAGTAAAATATTACCTGTGATTTATCACATCATGAAGTCTATCACCATGAATCAAACTCTTATACCTCCAACCAGGTAGTTCTCTCCCTATTCCATAAGATGCTAATGGAGCAATCCATGGCCAAGTTCTTGTATTCTGCTCCAAAAAGCAAGACCAAAAGTTAACTAACCAACATGTCTATAATACATGATCCTAAACGATAAGATTTACTGCTCAGCAAGAACATCGAAATAATGTGGCCCATAGGGATGATCCTAATATCCAGATAGCTATTTATTTCATTCAACCAGATATCTATTTATTTCATTCAACAAACTGCAATATTGTCACATCAGAATGTCTATGGTACTCTTAAGTTAATTTAGTCATTCCAAATGAAACCTTTTTCTGGGCATAATTAATTGAGCAATACATTGCGGTCTCCTACTTCTTGTATCTTCCACACTGACTACATCCAGGGAGTCACAATTTTTGGATTTTGATCTAGCTATACTTCTCGACTCGTTACAGTTCCCACTTAGCTGTACGTGCGCGACCATAGTAAATCTGTAATCTCACATGTCCACTGGCATTCTCCATCCCTCTATCAAGAAATTACATATTAGATAAATAGTTAATATATTATTCATACATAGATGAATAGATCACGTTAAGGACATCTAAAAAAACCAATTCGAATCCAATCTCAACAGCAAAAGGTTTCCGTCAAATAATATCATTCTTCTCCTCCTCTTTAGTTATTTTCTCACTGTTCTCATGTTCTCAATAAGATCGAACCATACTACAACACGGTCTCTTGAGAGCTTAAACTTACTATCTATTCGCATGCCATGATTCATATCAAATACCATTTATCAAATATCATCATAAAACTCACCATCATAAGACTCCGTTGTCGTGCACAAAACTGGAGGTAAGTTATGAATATTAGGAATAATATGAATATGAAAAATGTTTTGAAGCTAAGCAGAAACATGATACTGGCGCAGAAACATTCCATTACGAATCCCAGGAACTCATTATTCAGTAGGCATGAAAAATCGTAAAACGATGTAATACTGGAAACTCTAATGCATGGGAATTAAAATGTCATAGTTTCATTGTACCCGTCTTACGAATAAACTCCAACTAAACTCCCCATAGTAGCGAGTTTTAACAATTCAAAGCTGGACCAAATCTGCTATAAGTTCAAGTGATTATCCAAAACAAATTCAGCTAATATCACTCCAATATAAAATATCTTTTGCCCCAAACTCACTCTCTTGTGAGTTAAAAACGTAAAAATCACCAACACGCACTGCGACCAAAAATAACATTATTTTGTGTAAGACCTAAGTCTCAAGGTAATTTAAGTTAGATAAGCACCCTTTGAAACAATGAACCTCTAAATAGGTGAATCTATATGGGCAATTTCGCAGGAGTTTTACTATAATATCATTTCGACTTCCTCAACCCCATAATCTATTACAGGAAGTTCTTTAGAGGTATTCGCATCGTGCTTAGGAGTCGGTCTGAATTCTTAGTTCTTGAAACGCACTGCTGAGAAGAAGTCTTTCATCCAATGGTTCTTGAGATACGTTGGTGGTGCACAGACATTAAAGCTCTGACGAAGCACGGTAGTTCCAAGGATAGTTGTTCATAGACTGCACATCTGTCCTAGAGGCCTTTCTCTTTCAACACAATCCTATATAAATACAAACTCAAAATTAAAAAACAGCCACGCAAATTGGCACCCTACTCCTTTTGATGAAAATATGGAAATACCAATCCAACTAAATCATTTTTATATTCCAGCAACTGGTGGTGACTTTACTATATTCCATTTGCACTATACGTAAACCAAACTGTCTACTAAAACATTATAAATGAAACCCCACATTTTGTATGAACCTCCAACCTTCAATATTTGGATCTACATATCTCATATCCTAAAACTAAGACATGCAAAATCCCAAACCCCAGAAAATTCTACTCCTCCGTTCTTTTTTAATAAATTTTGGTTTTGTTTTTGAGAAAATTAAGGAAATTAAGAGAGCCAATCGTTGAAAGTGGTCCTCATAATACTTGTCGATAAAAGAAGTGAAGTGAAATGGTCACATGACCTTTGACGTCGGCAAAATAAGTAAAATGAAATGGTAAAATGACACTTCATTCAAAAGTTAAGTTAAGAGAAAAATTAGTTAAAAATAAAGTAACATTTGACTTTCCCAATTAGGAAACCAGCCTATTTTTTTGTAACATTTATTTATAGAAACCAGCCTATTATTTAAGAACGGAGGGAGTATAAGTTAACGACATTTTATAAATTAGAGATTCTTGTACACTCTCTTGAGCTCGAATTGACTTAACAGCTTGCACTTTGAACTAAAACCATATGAACACTTTGAACTAAAACCATATGAACACAGCTAAAATCACCAAAATAAAAACAACAACCTAAAAAATTACGCACCTGATGATGATAATGAAAAAATTACAATTTTGATGATGGTCTGACCAATATATGACACCATTAACATAGACAGAACTGGCAACACTTCATCCAAAAAATTAACAACGATAATCTTGCATTTCAAAAATTTAATTGTAAATCGATAAGTCAGTCATAACAGAGATAAGATCGTTGAATCAATATAAACACGCTACACAACTCGTTCCGCCAAGATTAAATGAGCATGTTTTCTGAATTTGGAGGAGGGCCGAGAAATTTAAAGAGGGCCGATAAAATTAAACATAATAAGTTCTCCAAGTTTAAAAATGAAATGATTATATGTACCACACTCATTGCTTAACCATAAAAGCAAATATATATGTATCGCCAGTTTCTTCTTCTTCAAACCTAGATGTTTTTACATTGACGGATTTATTTGCTAACTCCGAATCCTTGCAAATTACTGCTGCCTTCATTGATTTATAACATCTCACACCTGTAATTACTAAAAGAACCAAATTAAAAATGTACATAACAGCTTTAATTCTAAGCAAAGGAAAACAAACCAAAATCGATCAATTTCATAAAGATTAGTAAAATTCACCATTATACTATTCATCTGGTTTAGGTTTTGGTGAGGTGCGTTAGCACGCTTATCCGTTTTCTTGGTCATTTGCATTCATACTAAAAACAGCGAGGTCTCTGGTTCAAATTCCGGATGGCCTCACATAATTATTATTCATAATTAAAATATATTTCGACGTATTGCTAGCTTAGCTACTACCTTTGAACATATATTGTTCCAAAACGAAGATCTCCTCACCGTCGCAACGAAACGCTCTGTGTATATAGTAATATGGAGTAATGCACAAATCAAAATGTGGAGGCAAAACCCACCTATGATACAGAGTGTAAGTGACGAATCCTTATAATTAAACTTCCATATATAGCAAAGAAGTAAATTGGTAAATGCATTTTGATAGAATACTCCAGCAACCCAGCACCCAAGCCAAGACCTCCACAGAAGGAGACACAAACTAATTATGAAGAATATGAAGAACTAATGAATGTTGACAGATGAACTCATCCATAAATATCGACATCGTGTTATAATTACTTAAAGCAACCAAAAGAAGGGATGTTTGTTATAATTACTTAAAGTAACCAAAAGAAGGGATCTTTGAGCAATAGTTCACAGAGGGAACTCTAACTATGAGACTCTGGGTTACTTCAACAAACTATCTCCACGTACAAAGAGAATAAAGTATATGAACTTAAAGATACAAATTGATGTGGTAATATAAGGAAGACATGGATACTAAAACTCGTGAAGTAAAATTACTCACGGTCAGTGATGAATACAAATCTAATACAGTTCAGAATTGATAAGAGCAGCATGCCAGCACTTGACTCTAGAGTTATTTAGAAAAGCATATTACTAACCCACCATAATACCGAATTTTTCTCTCATCCAACTCCTACTCTTATTCTGCCTCCCAATCAAATACTATAATACCTTGAGATGCTGACTACACCCACAGTAGATTTCAAACAACCATTAACAAAGTTAAAAATATGAAATCAAATTTGTTGTTTAGAAAGTAAAATCATCTCAGAACTACCTAAACACCCATTAATTACCTAAACCAAAATTAAATAGCTAAAGAACGAAATGATAGACATGTTTTGGAGAAAAGAGCTTACTCCATGATAGGGATCAATGTAAACATGGTTTCCTGGCCATCTCCTTCATCTGGTTCATCCATTATGCTATACTCCAATCATCACCACTACATTACCTTTCCCTAATTAACAACGTATATAGAAAAGGACAATAGGATCGGGATGTTGTAAAAATGGAGGCACCGTCCTAATCATAACAAATATGGAGATTAAAAAAATTCCCTGCATTGAAGCATGTTGTTCATGCTAAGTTTTTAACAAAATTGTAAAAAATTAGCAGAATTAGAATGTTAATCGTATGACCATTTACTTTCGATGACTTGAACACCATATCCAAAAATATGAGGAAAAACTATGAACAGTGGATTGAGAAACCATGAAGGGAAAAAAAAGTTAGCTGAATACTTCAAAGACAAAAGAATCTATACATACATATCATACATATACCGATGCTAATGATACAAAAAAAAGGAATTGTATAAGCCAGACCCAATAGGGCATTTTTTGTGTCAAACCTGTAAGAAGACCTACTGGTCGCCCTAATGACCTATTAACTCTCTAACTACTTATCCCTAGACAATGCAGCCTCTGCTTATTTTGTATTAAAGTGTACCAGTATTAGCGTAGTATTCTTATACGTACACTGACTTCTGTCCACTCGTAAGGGCATTCAAACCTTTCTAATTCTCTTGTGTGCAACCTTTATACAATGTATGATTTGTTTTTAGATTGAAGAAACTGAGAAAGAAAAAATACCATTGAATAAGAAGATTATGTACCCGATTTGTATTATACTGATGGATGTGTCTCTCGAGCTATATCTTGAATACTGACCTAAATTTTCATAGCAGTTTTCATGGAAGAAGAAAAGTATTAGAAGGGTAAAAAATTTGAAACGGTGGCTGGTCCGAGGTAATGCCCATTCATATATAGGATGATATAATCAGAATATTGATCTTGTGAAAGAAAGTGTGCAAGAGCGTGTTTCAGAAAGATGCAGGAGCATAAAGAAAATACTTGGGTTGTCGTAAAAAATTATGCAATCAAGTAGCATACAAAAAACAACAAAATGGAGCAGACATGCATACCTTCACGAAAGGTATCCTTCCCCGCTGATATTTCAGTAACAACCCAATTATTCCAAACAATTGGATTTGAAACGAAGAATTATGTAAAGAGTATGATTCTTCTCTATAGGCTCGAATGACTTGGTCTGCTTTTATAATTAATAGGGTTCTATTTCAATTTCTGTCAAGTTGTTAATTTTGATAAATAAAGACAATTAATAGATTTCTGTTTTTATAATTTCCGTCGCATAACATCTCAGTTTCATACTCGATTAAACCAACCAAGAAACAACATACTCGAGATATATATTGTTACTCTAACAAACCTTTTCTCTGTTGGGTCTCTCATTAACCTGTACCGCTCCTACTTGTTTAGAGTGCTCCCGAGCTTTAACATCACTTCTACTACTAAGAAACAACAACCCACATCACTTCTGCATATTAAGAAACAACAACCTGCAGTAAAACTCAACGAACCAAATCAAGTACTTCATACTATAGTATCAAGCAATTGCTTGCAAGGAAATCTCTCTACCTATCACTGTGAAATACCTCATAAGCAATAATTGGATACAAATTTCTAACTTTAAATCTAAACACACCTGGTCGATGCAAGACACCCCAGTTCTGCCCCTTCTCTAATCCTTTGATTAAAGAAAGTGGTCTCCCTGATCAATGATTCAAAATAAAGAACATGGATTAATCAAAACCCTAAAATCCTAACCAAACAAAGAAGAAAAGAACAGAAAAATAATTACCTGGATTGGAGTTGAGATTAGATTCATTATTATTGCTGGCAATCAAAAACAACAATAGAAATCAGTAGATAGAAAACCTAACTATTAATCAAGCAGCGACAAAAAAATATAAAAAAAAAATTGTATACAAAAATCTTACATTCTCTATGAAGGCAAATGATAATTCATCATCAAATTAACATCTAACTCTCTCATCATCTTCAGCAAAATCATCAAAATTATCAATGATAAAAGCATTAAGATTGTTCAATTCTATAAAATAGTAAAAACAACAGTACCTCGTAAAATTGATTTGATGCACAAAAATTGTTTAGAACCAACATTAATCTCTGTAACAAACATAAACATAAAGTATTCTTTGTTAGTTACATGATCGATCAGGTAATGAAAAAAAAGATGATAAACATAAAGTAGTCTTTGTTAATTACATGATCGATCAGGTAATGAAAAAAAGATGATTAGGGTTTCAGAAGAGAAAGGAGAGGATAAGAAGAGGAAAAAGGCGCGGGTGCAAGAAAGGATTTGTCTTTTCCTGAAATGTTCTATAACCCTTAAATTCCATGAAAGGAAAAAATTGTCTTCTTGGAAATAATATCGATCCATGTCTATATAAATTTATAATCTTTGGCATAGGGATGGTAAGTATCTATGTTCATTTAGTAGTCGTAGATTTGATTCCAAAATTAGTTCTTACTTATTTTGCACTTACCATTAATACCGGTAGATTTCCACGTAAAAAATAATAATCTTAATAATCTTAAGAGAGCTTTCAATTAATACGCTCTCTATAAATTTATAATTTTTTGCGTGGGATGGTAAATATCTACGTTAATTTAGTAGTCCTAGATTTGATTCTAAAATTGGTTCTTACGTATTTTAGGTACATGCCGTATATAGGAGCACTTACCATTAATACTGGTAGATTTTCACGTTATTGTTTAACGTGGATCATTAGATCGTATCAACACTTCACTGAGATGTCATATTTATAGAGAAATCTGTTTGTGGCTCCACACATGAAATGGATGCATTTTAGTGTAATGGCTGAACTCAGGCAACAGAAGCATTTTAGGTTGAAATTTAAGAAGACTTTTATCAATATACTGCGAAAGAAAAATATATAAAAAGCAAAATTGAATCACGCAAAAATGTAGATATATGATGTTTTCCACTTGACCAACCAACTCGCGACCTACCCAAATGGCCAAATGACTCGAGTGTCTCAATCATGTTAAAAGTTCCATTCGTGCCAGAAAACGAACAGAGACCATTTAACTAATCTTATTTCCATGTATTTTGAATAAAAACACCATATACTTATCATACCCACTACTCCCTGGCTATGATCAAGCATGATCTCGTAATATTTTATCGAGAATCCCTGAATATGAAATTGTACATGAGCTTGGACCTGGCGTGTGTGGCCCAGGTCATTGACACAATACTTCTCGCAGTATAGCTGCAACTCTCACTCGTGTGCATGTATAATGTACATAATAAATAACACCACTATTCTCAAGAACAACACACCACATTTTACAAACGAACCACATTTTAGATAAACAAAGCACGTGATTTGTACCTGGAGCACCAAGAAGACACCCAATTGGCATAACACCTCATTGACATTCATATTTGCTGGATCAAGCACCAGTTTTTTACGGTACGACAACGAAACTTGAGATCCAATAGCCTGTGGAAGGGTGCACATAATTACCTCGATTAGGATCAGTAGCATTATAAATAACTTTGCATATAAGGCTTTGGATACGGAATACTTATGAAAGAAATGAACACTCTTGCCGTTGAAAAATCAAGCTCCTAATAGATTTTCTCATCAGTAATGATATTAAGTATTTTGTAATCGAGGTAATTGTGATTTTACCTCGATTAGGACCAATAGCATTATAAACAACTTTTGAAGCAACTTGCTGTCTGATTAGACCACGAATTACAAATGAAAATCATCTGGAAGTTTATGCGAAAACGAAACCCACCTTGACAACCCATTATTAACCTATTCATATTATGAAAAAGTTAAAATTAAAAAAAAAAAAAAAAAAGGTTTAATTGGTGCACACTAAAAATGTCATTTCAATGCAACCGATTATGTTAGACGACTCAAACTATAGGAGATAATCTCAAATGATTACGATCCTTAACAACCATAGTGATCCATTCCCGCTAGCTCACTCTAACAAAAGACAAATTAAAAAATTGCTTGGCCACCATGGATGAAAAACGACATCGAAACTATGTTAACCGATGTCCACCATGACACAAAAACTCAAACAAATCATGCTCATCATACTACCATAAAGAACCACAATGATCTATACTTGGCTTATAAAAGACGGAAGACGAAGAAGAAGTCTCTCCAAGTTGCATCTGTAAATGCTACGTTACCTGAATTTAACCATAGCAAGAAAACTCACCTTATTACGCTCAGCTCATCAATAAATACTTCAACCCACGGTGTAGGCTAAATGTATTTTAAGACTAAAGAGAAGTATGAGAAAATCGTCACTTTGTATGTGCTCTGAAATGCAAAATTAACAGAATCACGCGATTATGTAACTAAAAATGGAAGCAAATGCTCCAGGAAGGAACAAACCATCGCAGAGTCATGCGATTATGTAACCATCGACAAAGTGAAAATTCAACAATGCTAGAAAATGCTCTAGGCAGGAACAGAAGAACTCAATGCTTCCAAATACAAAAATCAACCAATTATCGGAAGGAAAATAAGTGAGCATCAAGACTTGAATTTTGTTGTGAAATTGACATTCTTAGTATGCACTCATTCTTCTTACATCCCATGCTTTCAGCATAATAGCTTTAAAAGGAACAAAAAATGTAAAACCTATATAAAACCTGAAAATGAAAATTTTACATGGTAATAAAAAAAAAAGTTCAAAGGTCCCGTCTGCATAACGACCAAGCCTATGGAAACAATAAGAGTATTAAATCACTTGTCGACAGGAAACAACATAAAGGCTTCATAATATCAAGGAAAAGGACTTTAAATATGTAATCTGAGGAATAGCAAAACTTGAAAAAATAATAAAAGGGATCAGAGTATATTCATCATCTTCCAAGGATATTGATATTATAACCAAGGATCATGTCATCTTGATATCATGGAATGATGATCACATATTACGCTCTATGGGACTTATTGCCAGGGAAAGTTCACAACTCCACAACTATGGACATTATAATTTAAATTGATCACCTGAAAGAATACTTCAATAATTGAAGCTCAAGAAAATGAAAGTGATAGCAAATTCTGCTCAACCAAGGCCAAGAGTTTTCGGAGTCAAATATATCAGAGTACCAAACTCTATAGGTAAAAAGTGATTAAGTAATTAAAAGCTTAACATTCCTATGGTATTTGACTCATATACTAAAGTGAGTTCTGAAACCCCAAAATTAAACCAAACCCCCATTTTACAGTTTTCAAGGCTCCCAGTATATCTAGAGTATTATTAGACCACATTGGCACTTCCAAATCCTAAAGCATATTTGGTGCTAGAAGATCAACGATGAGCCAAAAGAACCTAACTAACATCATCTCAATTTACGGTTACATTTTCGACTG
This sequence comes from Papaver armeniacum, assembly GCA_023531295.1. Classification (NCBI taxonomy): domain Eukaryota; kingdom Viridiplantae; phylum Streptophyta; class Magnoliopsida; order Ranunculales; family Papaveraceae; genus Papaver; species Papaver armeniacum. Next base: position 56,724 of record JAJJWW010008384.1, read on the forward strand.
CTAAGATCATTAACGTTGGAATCCAAATCCTATTGCTCTTCTTTAAAACTTTTCTTTAAACTGTGTTACAGTGGCTGTAGCCCGTTATACCACTTAATAAAGACAGTTTAAATACGGACGGGACAACAAAATGACCACTATGTTCAAGACGCTCAATTTTTTTTATTAATACATCCATCTTAACGGGGAAAAAAACAGGTTCAAGATGTAACTGTGGAGGCTAGGATATCATTATGGAGATGTAAAAAAAAAAAGTTTGAGATGCTTTTTACAATTGTTTGTTAGTACACTTAAAATTCAAGATTCAAATCTTGTTGCTAGTTGACACCAATGTGAATAGCCTGACACGTTTAAAACAAAAAAGTGTGATATTGAAAAAGATTATTAAGTACATACTTACTTATGTCAGAATTCCATTATCACCCCATCTTTATGGACATGATTATTAGAAAAGCAGTTAAAGTGTGACATCACTAACGCCCGAAATTGAACCCTGTCCAATTGAAAATCTATTTGTAAACTCGACACCCGGTAACAGATGATCTCTACATCACTAAGAACTTCATTATTGGCTTTTAGAAGTTTATTTACACAAATACGTCTTTTTGCTTGTTCTCTCGTAAAACCTATCGACATAAATACAAACCAAGTCATATAACACCGTTAGGGAATCAAAATTAACTCACTACTATACCGAGCCTTTGTAGATATATATGGCCGTAACTATAAAGCTACTGAGCTTTCAGACAGCTTATGTTTTACAAAAATGATATAGTGAATTAGGACTATTTTGGTACGCGTAAAGTGTTTGTTTCACCTTTATTGTTTAGTTTTAGGATGAGGTTCTTCAGTTCAATAGACGAAATGATGAAAACTAAACAAAACAAAAAAGATGAATATTATCAGAATAACAAACAAATAACAAATAATCTGAAAGTTTGTCGTTACAATGATCCGATGAACATTATTCATTACCTCAACTGAGTCCAAATCTTGCAGTAAATACCGCATAATGCGTCATAGAAGCCTTTGAAATTACCTCATCTGAGTCCAAATCTTGCAGTAAATGCCGCATAATGCGTCATAGAAGCCTTAGAAATTATATATGCATGGGCATCAGAAGCATTTGATACACTGGTTCCTTTTCTCTTGTTCATCTCAAATCAGTACTCATGGCCTCCAAATTTCAAGGATACCTGCAAACAAACAGCAAAAATGGATGGGACAACAAAACACTGAATAAAAATGGATGAGGCAACAAAACACTAAATCGAAGAATAGGGTACCTGCAAACAAATAACAGAAGATTAAAGATGCATGACACAACCAACCTAAACCGGAAAAGAAAAGAAAAAAACCTAGAGGTTTAGCTTTCGCTCAACGCGAATAGGAGGGTACCTGCAAACAAACAAAAAAGATCAAATATGGATGAGACAACAAAACCTAAACCGAAAAAAAAAACCTAGAAAAATATAGTGTGAGGAATAAAAATATTTTTCCGAGATTTATTACTTGAAATTTCCGAACATGCCGAATTTACATGTTTGGAATTATAACCAAGGATTCTATGTATGGAATTAGCGTTTATTAATAAAATAAAAAATAAGCTATATTAAGGAAAAAAAATCCAATATTTCCTTAATCCGAAAAAAATATTCTATTATATGGGAATCTTCAGATTTAAAAAAAAAAACAAAAAAAAAAAACGTTTTTTTTTCTAAAAGATTTTCGTAAATTTTTTAGCATCCGCCGTATAGAACATTTTATTTGTAGCTAATCTGAAGGCCTAGATTTTATTAAAATAATGTAAACATGGTGTAAGAAAATCCCAACCCTACCGACAAATATGGAGCATTAGATCGAAACAATACCATTAAAAATTAACTGGCCACTTAAACGGAAAGGCTAACTTTGATTTGCCAATCGAGAAGCGAGGTTTGTTGGCCGTACTAATAAGAGGGAGGTTAACGCAACTCTCGACGTGGTGTGAGAGATGGGATTGGTGTTTGGTTGTTGATGGATTTTGATATATATATATACATAATCGATTATCAGTTTGTGTGAATCTCGTGGTTCTTTTCCATTTGTCTGCTTTGGCTTACCAAGTTCTAAAACAGTTCTCTGTTGGTTGTGTATGATGTGAATGAGTGTTTTGCTTGAGTTAAAAGAAAGGAAAATAACTAGCCACATCTTTAGTCCAAGGGAGGTGAAGAGTCCCTTAAATTTTTGTCTCTTTAACAAAACACTTTTTCATAATTGTTTTGAGGTGATTGTCTGTTCTTCACGTTGTGCCAAACATTTTAGTGGTTTTATACCAAGGGTTAGTCTTTATAAAAGCAAATTAAAGAAGTAAGTAGTAACGGTATGGTTGCACTGTTTTGTTCACTGATGGAAAACTAAACCACTTAATTTAATAAACTAAGATTAACTCCATATGCTTGTCATGTTTGTACCCACTGGATGGATAAGAAAGCCTTCGTGAACAGCAAACGATACATTTATCACGAACTCACTGGAAGAATTTTTGTTAAGAGTTAATAATGAAAATGAAACAACCTGGTTAACAAACTCATTATAACCATTTAATGATCTCGAGAATGTACTTGGAACTGATGTCCTAAAATCTCTATTAAGGTTTAACAGTTTGAATTATAGCCAAAAGTTGTAACTTGTAAACAACAAACTGAAAATTCACCGTTTTTAAGTTTTGGATTAAAGAAGTAAAACAAATGGTAATTTTTGGTCCAAGGAATATTAGGCGATTGTCGGTATCGAAAGTTTGGGTAATCTACTTGCTAAGAGATCAGGGCCTCGACTATTCAAATAGTTCGTGTGCACCAGTGGGCAGTAGATGGAGTTAGAGCGAAGAAATCAGGGCCACAATAGCAAGAAATAGCTTGTGAGCACCGGTGGGCAATAGAGGTTAATTATAATTTGGGCTGCGGTCCATGGATAATGATATGGGGTTGTCTAAAGTTTGATTATGATTTGGGCTGCGGTCCATAGATAAAGATATGGGGTTGTCTAAAGGTTGATTGTGATTTGGGATGCGGTCCATGGATAAACGTTGGGGTTGTCGAGTTTGCCGAGTTCAGGGCCTGACTATTCAAATAGTGTGTGTCGCGGTGGGCGGTGGTTGTAAGTCTAAAGTATTTAAGGATTTGTTGGGAAAGTCTAGTTAAGACAATGAAGTGAGAAACATCTAAAAGTTACGAAGTTTTGAACACGCATAAAGAAATTGCCAAGTGATGTTTGGTTGAACGAAGGTTAATAAAATATTCTTAAAATAATTTAAGAAGCTAATTACTTAAATTGGAAGTGTGTTTGAGTAAAAGTTTGAAATAAAAATCAGTAAATAATTGAAAGATTGTTGTTAAGTGCATATTTTGCATATATTTTGTGTCAAATCCATGCTAGTAATTGCTATATATTCTTGCGAATTATTGTATATTATTCTTGTTTTTCTTGTTTATGTTCCGCTAGGTGAATCATCCAAAAGAAGTGAATTGGCACATATTTGTGCAATAAAAGAAGTTAGCAAGCGGAGAAGGGTCAAAGACCAAGTGGAACTCGTTCAACTCTAGGAGTTCTTGCTATCACCTTGAAGAGGATGAAAATACGAAGCAAACGATGAAAGAATGGAATCATTCCGACGTTGTATGAAGAAGTTATTGGAGAGACGAGAAGTTGAGCTTGTCGGTTCCCAGGAACCGACGGTTCAAAAGAATGATGCAGAAAATCGAATTGTCGATCTTGTAAGTTGCTTGAAAGGCTATTGTTAAAGGCACTGTAGGGTTTGATCGGGGCACACCACCTTCTTCTTCAATACGTTTCACGATCACAGAAATGAGAATAGGAGAAACCGCTGGCGATTCTCGGTGGTTGCATGGAGTTGTAGATTATTCGCCATTGATGGCGATAAACAAGAGACGATGGAACTCGGGAAAGGAGTGGAGGCTTGGCGGTGAGCAAGGAGGATGAGTTGCCGCTAGTGATCGAATATGATGATGTATTGTCGAAGAATGCGTGAATGATAATGGAGCTCGGGAAGATCATTAGGTTAATGAACTCGGTGGCGGGAAGGAGTTGAATGTGATGATCGGAATATATACGTGCTGCTAATGATGGTTGGACCGAGAAGATGGAAGTATGGATTGGAGTTTGGGAGATAATACAGTTCGTGGGTTTTTCTTTGGTTGAATGGAAGAAATGGAGCTCGAGTTTAAACAGAGATTGAAGATGAAACTACGGACTACATTTGCGAGAGAGCAAAGCATTGGTGTTATGATCGTTATCGTTGATAGAGGAGTCGATCTTTGTTGATCTTAGTAGGAATGAAGAAATCAATGAGCTAAGGTTTGCTGTTATGGAAGCTTGAGCACAAACCGGATGAGGCTGTGAAGATCATGCACGGCAGATGATGATGTATTGGTGTTGTAGTTTAGCGTCGAAACAGCAAAGAGATGAAGAGGAGTTTGAAGCCGTGATGGATGGCTTAGAGAGATGGCGGTGATTACTGACGTTTGCATCCGCCGTTGGTCGGAGACGGAGCTGTTACCAAGCTCGAAGATGAACATAGAAGTTGAAGTTCTATCGAGTTGTTGTTGTGATGATACTAAAGGTAGTGGTGATGAAGCCGAGAGAGGAGAATGAAGCTCGTGTTGGAGTCCGAGCCAGGGGTTCAATGGTGGTTAGTGGCAAATATATTGAAGACCGAAAGAGACTTGGAGTCCGAGTTTTCTGTTGTTGTGATTTCAGTTTGAGAAAGAAAAGGATTCTGACTCAACGAGAGAAAGAAGGAGCTAACATGGGTACGTCGGTGCAATTATTTGGGATATGTACCAACTCACAGATAGTACTTATCCGATGCGAACTTGTAGGTGAAGTCGGGTTTTGAAACCTATATAATGGCTTGAGAAGCCGAGCTACGAGATACAACTTGGTAGAGAGAGAATAATAGAGAAAAATAGCGAGGAGAGAAAGGTTCTTAATTTATATTTTAGGGTTTACCCCATTAGGGGAAAACCAAGCTATTTTTTCTTCTATATATATTTTTATGGGTTTTAGTAAATCCATGTGTAGCTAAATTCTACTGATTAAGGTATGATTTCAAAGTCCTGGTTTATGAAACTTTAATTCTTTTTACAAATTTATTTTGAGTTTAATTTTCTTGTCGATTGTTTCTATTATTTTTATCGTCTAAGATTATTACTGGGTTGTTCAACTGGCCATTTGAATACACCTGACAGTAATTCTTCTACTAGTATTGGGATTGGTGATACGTGTAATAGTCACTCAATTCCATACACAAGTAGTACATCGCAAAAGCTGACACAGGAATTCTGTTAAGCAATTGTGTATAGAGATGACACTAGTAAGCAGACCGAGCTTATGCGTCTGATGCTAGGATCAACCTAATTCACAAAACGTAATGCATCCGGTGGGTTACATCTTGAGAGCTTATTCATGGTGGCTCAGATGGATCGAATCTGGTAGTCGAGCGCTTCCGTATCCAGGTGTAGGCAGAATTCCGGGGGATAGCAGAGCTTATTGCTATTCTACGGTTGGTGACAATGTAAATTCTACAAGAAATAAACAAGTACTTTTATTTAGTTTCTTTCCGGATGTGTGAATGATTCCTTAATCATCTTTCTTTTATTTGTTATTCTTTTTATTTCACTATAAAAACCACCCCCTTTTTGTCTTTTTACTTTACTTATTGAACTAAATAACCTATCAATTACACTGACTCTCAGGAACGATCTCTTACTACCGCTATATTACCAGTTAATTAGTGGAAATATATTTATTAATTTGTTGTGTAAACGACGCGCATCAATTGTACTTGTTTAATTATGCTTTTGATGCATTGTTTGTTTTCCGTTGTACTTATATTATTTTTGGAAATTTCTTTGGACTGTGGTTGCTCACCCCTTTTTCCCTATCTTCCTACAGTGTATACAGAGACACTAGCTGAAGAAAAGAAATTATAGTTTATCACGGGGAATTGGGCGTTTGTATTTTAGTATCTTTGAATTTTTCTTTACTTGATTTGTTTATTAAGGACTGTAACCATTTAAAGTGTTTTGTAAATAATTTATTTATTGGAATTTATTTCGTAGTTCTAAATTATTCTTAATTTTAAAAGGAAAAATATGGACCTACGATAGTCGCATTTCGGGATTCTGGGCTAGGTTCTAGCCCTAGAATTCGCGGGGTGTGACAGAAATGGCCATACCAGCATACTTACCCAAGTCGGAATCCTCATGAACTTCAACATTAGGCTCCAACTTAGACAAGTCAATAAAAATCTTTTTTAGACGGACCACCATAAGACTGATCTAAGGGTTTTTCCCCTTCGAAAAATCAGTGATGGTAGTACCATCTTCTGCATCTTCAAAACTTCCATCACCAGCATCTTCATCATCTTTATCATTGACTTTTTCATCATCTTCATCATCATCAACGGGAACAACATCCTTCACATTAAACTCCAAAGAACCATCTTCAACCTTAGCTTTCTGCGACATCGGTAATCTGGAGTCAGCTAAGATAACAAATAGAGGCAAGTACATGTACTTAAACAAAGGAAAAGCCTCCTCATTTTGTGACCCGAATAAGTCTACGAGAATCGGGCGAAAAAATAAAAAAATTGAAGATAAGAAAAGTCATAAATCGGGTAAATAAAGAGAGAACATCGATATCACCAATTTAATTTAGTGGACGTTTCAGTTGTTAGGTGATGGTAAGCTTATAGCATTTGATTATTTGGATGGCTAACAACATGCTATTAGTTTTTTCTTATCGCAACCCGTGTTAATCTAGTTATTCCGCAGTAATTTGGTGTCGGTGGCCAGTGATGTGATTGTAAATAGTGATAAGAAAGATGTTTTTCATTTGGACTTGTGAAGATTATAGTTTAGACATAATAAACGAAAATACTAAAAACAAAGAGACTATATACACAAGATTGTCACAATATCGAGAGGTACTGAGACTCGGGATTTCACCATATAACTCATTCATGCGATTCATATATTTATTCCAAACAATTCCAAACAATTACTGAGATCAAATAATAATAAATATTGACTCTAATTCTTTGCAAAGGTATATCTTTAAAATATTTCTTCAGTAAATCACAAGCATGACGCATCAAAAGTACTTATACCAAGCATACATCATCAAACAAAATCACAATTAATTAAGAAAAAACATAAAACGATTATGTTGTGATACCAATTCTACTTAGCTTATTCAGTTTCCTTATTTAGAACTACTATAGTTACCTTGTTTAGTTCCTTATTTAGATAGTTATTTAGAGTTATTAAAACTCTAGTTCTTACTTGTTCTACACGGCTTTGAAGCTATAATTAGCCTGGCCGACAATTATTTTGATTATCGATTAATTAAACAAACCCTATTCTTAACTCCTTCTCTCTTAATCTTCTTCATAGAGGTGGCTAACCCCCAACTCAAAGGGTTTTATCCTGGTTCTCTTAAGTTTTTGGTCTGATATCCATAGTGTTTGGTGTTGGACCATAACACCTGGATCAGAGCAGGTTTTGCTCAAACCTTAAAAGTTTACAAAAATTTTTTTAGAGATGTCTTATCCGAGAATATGAAGCTTGTTCAAGACAGCCTTGTGTCCTGTTAGTGAAACTTGATACTCTTATCACAACCATTAACAACAATCATGTTCACGATGAAGAAGCACGCGACAGAAAGAAAGCTGAGGAGAAACAATTGCGTGAAAAAGATCGTGCTGATAGAAAAGTGGATTTATCTGAACATGCAACAGAGCTGTCAACCACTCTAGCAACTGAGATCACAACAAATTAATAATAAAGAACCTTCGGAACCCCCTTGCGTGCGGTGTTTAGGGAATTTATTCCCCAGTTTAACCAGCGTAATGTTGCTGCTCCTCCACCACCTCCACCTCCTCCTGGTGGTAATGAAACTAATATCCGCGCTGGCTCAATCAGTCTGAAATTCCAAACTTTTGATGGTGATGATCCCGATGGTTGGATTTTTTAATGTGACTTAATTATTTTTACATTGCACGTTGTTGCCGATAATATGAAACTTTCCATTGCTTCTGCTCATCTTAGGGGTGATTCCAATGCTTGGTATCGATGGAAAAAAACAACAGTTATTATGACTACATGGTTGGAATTTTGTTCACTTGTTCGTTCTCGTTTTTCCTCTACGAAATTTGTAGATGCTCGCATGGCAATCGGCATAATTAAGCGTAAAGGTACGATTGTGAAAGACATTCCCGAGTTTGAACGATTGTTGAATTTTGTCACAGATTTGCCTGAAGATCATTTGATCAATTGTTTTGTTCATTCACTTAAACCGGAAATTGGTTCTATGGTCAAACTACTTGAACCTCAAACCTTAACTGCGGCTTTCACAAAGGAAATAAATCAAGAAGATGCTTTGTTAGCCAACAATTCTACCCCTAAACCTTATCGTCCTCCACAGCTAAGGTCTACACCAACTATTGCTGCTACTCCGTTTAGAAAACCCGAACTTACCACCTGGAGCTAAGAGACTTTCATGGGAAGAACAAAAGGAAAAACGAGAAAAAGTACAGTGCTTTAATTGTGATCAATTATTTACACCTGGTCATTTGTGCTTGAAGCAAGATTGTTAATATTGGATGGATCTCTAGATACCGATGAAACTTGTATTGAGAAAGTCGATGAAGAAGTTGTCACAGTCCAAGACACATTTGTTGCGTAGAACAAATGTGCTAACAATTTCACTTCATTCATTAATGGGTTCTCCTTCTCCCGGGACAATGCGCATCTCAAAGTTTCACTAAGGGACAAGCATTAACAGTCCTTTTAGATTCGGGTTCAACTCATAATTTACTTCATCCCAGAATAGCTAAGCATTGTGGTTATCCAATTTGCTCTAAAGATGTTGCATTACGTGTAACAATTGGTGATGGTGGTCAGATATCTACTCAAGGTTTTTGCTCTAATATTCCACTTAAATTCCAAGATTATAAGTTTACATCTCGATTTTCATCTTTTACCTATTAGTGGTTGTGATTTGTGCTAGGCATTCAATGGTTACGGACATTAGGTGCAATTTCTTGGGATTTCACAGACTTTGACCATGCAATTCCGCATTAATGATTCCGACATTATTTTGGTGGGTAATGATTCTCCAACAAGTAATGATCTTTGGATAGTTCTCACATGCGAGAGAAAGATGGGAATTTGTTCCAATTATGTGCATTAAATGATGATACATCTACTACTACTTTAGTGTTGACACATGAAATCCAACAATTAATATCTACTTATTCAGATATTTTTGAGACTCCGGTTTCACTGCCTCCTTCAAGACAGCATGATCATCATATCCCCTTGTTACCTGATTCCTCGCCTGTCAATCTTCGTCTCTCACTGCTACCCACATTTTCAAAAGAATAACATTGAGAAGATAATTTCAGAGTTACAACAAACAGGATTTATTCGACAGAGTTCAAGTCCTTTCTCTTCTCCAATTCTGATGGTTAGAAAGAAAGATGGAACATGGCGTATGTGTGTGGATTATCGTACATTGAATAAGATCACCATAAAGGATCATTTTCCAATTCCTATGGTCGACGAACTCCTTGATGAACTGCATGGTGCTTGTATATTCACAAAGTTCGATTTACGTTCTGGTTATTATCAAATCGAGACTCTTTGGCCCCCGATATTCACAAGACTCGCTTTCGTTACACATGATGGGCATTACGAGTTTCTTGTTATGCCATTTGGCCTTTCGAATGCACAAACCCACATTCCAAAGCTTGATGAATCACATATTCAGACCTTATTTGCGCAGTTCGTGCTTGTCTTTTTTGATGATATATTGATCTATAACAAGAGTTTCTCGGAGCATGTTGAATATCTGAAGACAGTTTTTGAGATTTTACGATCTCATAAGTTGTTTGTAAAGGAATCCAAGTGTACATTTGCTCAACCTTTTGTGGGTTATTTAGGCCATGTTATTCTATCTGACGGTGTCTCAGTTGAAGATGATAAAATTCAGAGCATTCTTTCTTGGCCTATTCCTAGTACAATTAAAGAGCTTAGAGCATTTTTGGGTCTTGCTGGTTATTATCGCAAGTTTGTTAAGAATTTTGGCATGATTAGTCACCCCTTAACTCAGATGTTGAAGAAAGATGTTTTTGTATGGACCGGTGCTGCAACATCTTCATTCAAACAACTACAACATGCTCTCACTACAACTCCTGTATTAATATTACCAGATTTCAAACAAGGAATTTTATCTCGAGTCACGATGCTTGGTGGGGGTTTAAGTGATGTGTTAATGCAATCTCGAGAGACTCGTTGCTTATTACAAAGAAACCATTATCGGGGTAAGAACTTGAATCTTTCCATTTATGATAAAAGAGATGCTAGCAATTGTGTCTTTTGTTCAGAAATGGCGACCATATTTAATGGGATGACACTTCGAGATATACACTGACTATAGAAGCTTGAAATATTTTTTGGATCAAAACTATCATCCATGGAACAGCAAAAATGGTTATCTAAGTTGTTGGGGTATGACTATCAAATTATTTTTCGCAAAGTCAAAGAGAATATTGTTGTAGATGCTCTTTCTCGTTTGTCGTGTCCTCAACTAGCTTTACTATCCACACCTATCTTTTAAGTGTGCATGATATTATAGCCGAGTGTCATCAAGATGAAGAATATCGTCACTTATTGCCGTTTGTGTGCAAATCCCGAATTTAAACGTAACTACACTTATACAGGATGGCATTTTACGATATAAGCAAACAGCATTGTGGTTGTTTCTTCTTCTTCATGGTGTTCCAAATTGCTTGCGAAATTTCATTCAACTCCACTGGGGGGTCATTCAGGTTATCTAAGAACTCTCAAGAGACTTCAACAAAAAATTTATTGGAAAGGCATGAAAACTTCACTTAAGGAGTTCATTGATCATTGTGACATCTGCCAACGCAATAAATCAGAATCAGTGTCTCCTCTATGTTTATTAAACCCTTTAACAATACCTTCTGATGTTTGGCTAGATATTTCGATGGATTTCATTGATGGGTTTCCATTATCTGAGAGAAAAAGTTCAGTTTTGGTTGTGGTTGATCGCCTCTCCAAGTACGCTCATTTCATTGCTTTATCTCATCCATATTCTGCCAGCACAATTGCAGAAGTATTTATAAGAGAAATAGTTCGTCTTCATGGAATGCCAAGGAGTATTATCATGATCGAGATGCGATATTCATGAGTAATTTTTGGATGACTTATTTTTCTTTACAAGGTTGTGATTATGTCACAGTTTAGCTTATCATCCACAATCGATGGTCAAACCTAAGTTACTAATAGAACTTTGGAATGCTATCTACGCTGTTTTGATGGTATGAAACCAAAAGATTGGTTTAAATGGCTATCGGTAAATTTGGATGGTGGTATAACACAAGCTTTCATACCGCTATTCAAATGACTCCTTATGAAGCTTTATATAGTCGATCTCCGCCAACAATTTTATCATATTTACCGTGCTCTACACCGGTGCATGATATTGATCTTAATCCCCAAGCAAGAGATCACAATCTTAAACTCTTGAAATCACACTTGCTTGAGGCTCAAACTCGGATGAAGAAATATGCAGACTCTCAAATAACAGTAAAGATCTTTCGATTTATGATTGGGTTTATTTACGACTACAACCATACCTACAAACTACTATTGCTAGCATATCTTTCTCGAAGCTCTCTCCTAGATTTTATGGTCCTTTTCGAGTTTTGGAGAAAATTGGAAGTGTGGCTTATAAACTAGAGCTTCCTGCAACAAGCCGCATTCATCCTATTTTCCACGTTTCTCAATTAAAAAGGAAATTAGGAATGGTTGATAATGTAGTTGTTGTTTTACCGTATATCATTGACTATGACAAATGAGAACTAGCTGCAGTTTTACAACGTTGAGAATGTACAAGAAAGGTCATCATGATAGTACTCAATGGTTAGTGCACTGGAAGAATCATCCTAAAGATGAAGCCACTTGGGAGGATCTTGTGAGTTCATTGCAAGATTTCCAAACTTTAAGACTTGAGAACAAGTCTGTTTACCAAGAGGATGTGATGCTGTGATACCAACTCTACTTAGCTTATTTAGTTTCCTTATTTAGAACTACTATAGTTAGCTTGTTTAGTTCCTTATTTAGATAGTTATTTAGAGTTATTAAAACTCTAGTTCTTACTTGTTTTGCACGGCTTTGAAGCTATAATTAGCCTGGCCAACAATTTTTTTGATTATCGATTAATTAAACAAACCATATTCTTAACTCTTTCTCTCATAATCTTCTTCATAGAGGTGGCTAACCCCCAACTCAAAGGGTTTTATCCCGGTTCTCTTAAGTTTTGGTCTCGATATCCATCGTGTTTGGTGTTGGACCATAACAGATTAATAATTAATGCAAGAATTCGTAAAAGAATTAAATATAATTACCACACCCATGAGATATGGCTTCCTCCATCGTCCCAGTGTTGGGGTTTAGTTCCTCCTGTCAAAAACACGCTCAAAATAATTTTCCACTCAAAAAGTGTTTTTATCGAAGCAATATGAGAAAAATAATAAAGCATCTCAATTGCAAGGGTTTAGTTCCTCCTGTCAAAAACACGCTCAAAATAAATTTCCATTGCTCAAAAAGTGTTTTTATCGAAGGAATATGAGAAAAATCATAAAGCGACTCAACGTTTATAAGCGTTGCAGATTGAATGTTACGAGGAGTAGTTCTTTGAATCAAAATATAAGTTGCAAGAAGTCTACTACAACCACTATCAATAACCACCATTTTTGCGGCTCACTCCAACTATCCTTCTGTTTTTTTCTTCTCTCGTATCTCGCCTTCCCTCTCGAAATTTTCCCGAGCTTCTGTGAAGCTCCTAATCACTCTGGAACTATCCCAGAACTCCCCCAAACTCTTGACAATCCTTGTGTGACATCCCAACAGCTCTTATATACACCTTGGGACCTTGTCACTCGATTAAATTTCTCTCGTTTCCTTCCCCTTAAGTCTCGGACTTATAGTTTCCTTATTTTTCTTCATGCCGCTTCTGAGTTTAATCCAATATCCCTGAACTCTCTATAGGATGGTGTTAAATCTCATAGGATAAGATTTCCTTATTCCCACGAAATTTCCACAAATCAATCCACCAAACCCGTGAATATCATCTTCCCTGTTTTGTCTATAGAAAACTTCCATTTTTACGTGCATGAACCGTATAGCTTTCATGTTTAATCACTACAACTCCATAACAATCTGTATGCACGAATAACTTGCACAAAATCATCACAGAATCTTCGTTTATTCTCTTCTAAGTTCCATAACTTCCTTAAATAACACCACCGTATCCCGATATATCCTCCACCTCTCGTTTACGAGAATTGATTGAAACTCATTTTTTTACGATTCCAAACCTATTACTTATCTTGTTTCAAAGTGTAACAGATTATAAATATCCAACTCCAACCAAAACTTCTATATTCAATCAGAGAATGACGCAGTTGAGTTTATGGTTTCACAAAAATCAGTTCAAACGTGTGGAAGAAGGGACAGCCCCTACGCCATTAGCTGTGGGTGTACTTAGTGAAATCTAGGGTGCAAATAGTAATTTTTGGTACCTTTATAACTTTCCTTGGGGTGCTTTTAACGCTTCTCCGGGTGCCTCCAACATATTTGGGATGCCAATAACACATTTCTTTGGTGCCTTTAGTAATTTTTTCCGGAGGTACAAATATCACTTTGTGAGCCAAGTTTTCCGTAAAAGTTATTTCTCCAAAAACACCTACAAAAACATGAAATAATCAAATAAATACAAAAATGGGTACTAACAAAAGTCCAAATTTGTGCACCCCACTAAAACCAGGTGCACATTCCGGCCCTTGTGATTTGCTTAAATTATCTTTGGCGGTGTTCGTTTTTCGCTTTTTATATTCCTTTTTCCTAAAATTGCGGTGATGAAAGAGTAAGCATAGTTAACAAAACACTTTTGTTATAGGGAGTGGGTTTTTGGATCAAGGGAGGGAAACGACTCGACTCACCCAAAACTACCGATTCAAAACTTTTTTATGAGTGGACAATTCTACCCCGATACAAAATCCTTGTTTCAAAACAACCCAAATCCCCTTGCTTCTTATTTCCATCAACTTGAAGAAAAAGGTTTTAGCCTCAGAGTTTTTTCTCATAACCTCTTAGAAAGATTTTAAACTCAATCTCTAACAAGTTAATCAAGGTATTATTAGACGAGTGAAAGATGATTCTATTCTTCTTCGTTTTTCAATTTATTATGAGTTTAAAGCATGGTTTTCTCTTTGTTTCATATATGTATAAAAATACAAGTCTCAGGAAATCTTGGTTCATTTGAACCAGTGAAAAGAAATAAAAGATTCACGCTCTCAATTCAAAACGCGACCGCAAATTTCTCTACCATACAAACGACGGTGAAACTCAAGCATTTCATGTCAACAAAGTAAATGTGAAATAGAACCTTTCACTAGCTTTTGAGTGATGGTGAAATGCAACATTTCATTACCATTTATTTGGTTAACTTTACTAATTTGAAATAGGTGGTTCCCTTTTCGGTTCTACCTAAGAATGAAGAAATTTTATGCCCCTATCTTCGGTTCCTCCAAACATATCGAAATCTAACAACATAAACATGACATGGAGAGGCATGGAGGTTGGTGGAAGAAGAAAAGTTGCAAGTTTTACAAATATTGAAGATAGTAGTTTAGTCAAGTTTTTAAAATGATCAAATCTTTGAATTAGTACCTTACATCCTTGTTTTAGAGATTATCCTTATTTTTAGGGTTCTTTGCAAATTCACGTTTAAGGTTGTTTAGAGATACTTCGTTTTGGTGAGATTAGTGCTTTGGTGTAACTTCATCACTAAACTCGGTACTTACATTGGGAGATAGATAATGAAGAAGCTCGAGGAAACAACAAGCAATAGATATCTATTGTCGAAAGCGAGGTAAACTTGACTAAACTACTATCTTGTAGTTATTAGTTTCGATGTTTTGTTCACATACTAGAATATCTTTTATAAATTAAACAAATTAAACCATGTAATGAAGTGAAAGCTAGGGTTTGCATCCAGTTTAGAGCATTGCTACATCATATTGAATTTTGTCTTACTATGCATTACCCCGCATTTGCTTTTAACTGGCATTTTAGGGGACCCCAAAAGAATTAGGGGCGATTTTTTTATTCCCAACCCATATACACCGTTAAGGGATGTCCAAAAACGAGGAGAATACGTTAATGCCCTTACATAATCGAAGCTATTTTGTGCCCGATTATTATAAAGAAATCGAAAGTTTAGTAACGATATTATACTACCGATTAATATCGATTTTGTGCCAAACGCGTATCTTGCTTCTATAACAATCGGAAGGAACAAGAACCTCGCTAGACTACCGATTATAGTAGCTTGTAAATTCCCAAAATTGGTGATTTCGTCAAGGAAGAAATTTGGGGCAACTTTATAATCGAAAGTCATATTAACTACCGATTATTCTAGTTCCCAAATTCGAAAAAATGACATTTTAAAAAACAAAATTTGGGGAATCGTATAATCGGAAGTCTTATTAACTACCGATTAATATAGTTCTCAAATTCGAAAAAATTGAGATTTCGCAAAAACAAAATTTGGGAAATCAGTATAATCGGAAGTGAAAATACTTCATTTGACTACCGATTATACAGTTGCCCCCAACAAAATAGAGTCATTGGAACTCTAAACTCTATATAAGGATTGTATCATTTTACTCTCTATGGAACACAAATACCTTTAAACTCTCTCCAACATCATCTTCAACATAATGGCCCAACCATTCATTAATCCTACGGAGTTCACGATTGAAGAAGATTTATCTTTATATAGGCGCTATGTTCAATTTTATCCGAGACGAGGAGAAGAACGTAGGCAAGGAGGCATAATGAGTATGAGTTATTTAGGAAAAATCACTAAAAATTTCGCGACGACACCGGTAACCCAAACAACCGTCACTCCGCCGATCTTTTCTGCCGAGTTGGTTCAATAAAGGAACACGTCGAAGAATTCGTCCATTTAACTTATCTTGTGAATCAATATCGATTGAGGGGTGAAACCAATGACGGGGTTATAGAACGATCTCTCGGGGAATGGCGGAGATGGAAAAGATCAAGCTTCCGTTATGAAGCTCATTTTAGAATCCTTAGGGCGATGGAAAGATTTAATCCGTTTAGGATTCGTCCAACACGTCCACGATGCTAATCACAATACCTTGTAATAGAATTGCGGGAGTTCAATGTAAAATTATGATGATGTGTAGGTGATATTGTTATGAATTTCAAAATATTTATTAAAATCGGAAGTTTTAATTGTTGATCTAACTACCGATTATATTCCAACGACTAGTTCGTTCAAAAGAAACTAGTCGTGCCTCGAAACACACACATCGGTTGATAATACATATTGATAAACCTCCGATTATACTACTCTAATGAAACCGAGAACTCGTTGACAAAACATCCTATAATCGGAAGTATATAACAATAAATATTTACCGATTACGCATAATCGGGTGCTTTGTTCAAACATTTCCTACCGATTGTGTGTAATAATTGTACGTAATTTTAGTACAGTCTTGTAAAAGTACGCATCAACGGCCATATTTTCAAAAAAAAAAAAAGACATTGGGACTCTCATCTATATAAGGAGGGTAAACTCTTCTTATTTATGCACCAAACAACACATATATAGCATCGTTTATTCTACAAATAGATTTTCCATCGTCTACTCTTATGAATTCATTCTATATCTCAACTTACAAGCATGGCAACGTTTGACGCAGCTGAAGATTTGGTCATTGTGAAAACATGGTATCGTGAAACAAGACGTGAAGATGTCATAGCAGGAAGGTTAACACCCGAAGTCTTTTGGGCGACGGTATATAGCCAATTAGTGCGAGAGTATGGAAATCCAAAGCAAATATCACTCCAACACGTTCATGATCATTTCCGACTTTTACAAAAAGGGGTAAATGATTACATAACGATACAAAAGAGGATGTTTAACACTAGCCACTTAAGCTTGTCGATCCAACAATTTGTAAGTATAACGCTCGGTTATTCTTTTAAATAACACCGGGTGTCTAATCTTTCTTACTAAAACGAAGTTGACATTATTTTATGTTTGTTTATGTAGGGGACACTCAAAAAGACAAGACTTAGTGGAAAAGGGTGAAGAATTCACTTATGATGGAATTTATGAATTCTCAAGTCCGTCACAACAAAAGATAAATGTTGATTGATGGTTACAATCGGAAGTTATTATTTTATATTGTCTACCGATTCTCGGGAAGATTTCAGCTTTTTTGTCGACTTTGGTGACAATCTAAGTTTATGCAATATGTTGTTGTTTGTGGGTGAAAATGGTTTTCGCCGATTTAGGTAATTTGGTGTATGGTTGAGAAACGAATTTAAACCCTAAACAATGTACCGCAAGGGAGTACTTTAGATTCGAGAGATCAATCCGTACAAGTCCGGCCTAAACCAAGAAATGGTCGCTCCGGACTTGCTTTGGTCACAAAGCGGAGGAGAATGGGTTGGTTTTGGGAGGGAGGCAAGGAAAGTGATGAGACCAGAATAGTTGATTCGGAAGAGTAGTTGTGTTACGTAATTTTATCGTAAAGTGGGAAGCTAACGATGAAAAGCTAGCAAACATTTTCTCGAGTGGTGTATGCTCCCGATCAACTTGTTGTTCGGTGTAAATAGGTAAGACCTATTTATACAAGTCGAAGTGAAACGTATCGTCTCATTAAGGAATGGAAAAATGGGTGAGTAAATGGGAAGAGATGGTACAGGTTAACGCATGGAATTGATGTTCCATAAAACCGTTAACGCATGGAATTGATGTCCCATAAAAGAGCGTTTCACCATTAACTCCCTGTATTTACTAACCGCCTTATCCTTATGACACTTCCTTATGACGGGCGTAGTGTACGCCGCACGCTGTAAACCGCCAAACCAATACCCAAAGAGGATCCCCCAGTTTGTGATATGTGTTGATGTCTCGAATGTTTTTTGTAGAAAACATGTAGTATATTGTTGTTGCCTGGCAAGTCGAGCTTGGGAGACTTGCTAGATTGGTGACCTTCGACGGCCGAGATTTTGCATCTTAAGAGGAAAGGTAGTCGTTGATCATCGCACGCTTTCGTTTGTTGGTGGGCGCATAGGGAAGGCCAGCGTGGCGCGGCTAGGTTGGCATGCCATTGGCATGGCATGGTGGTGCGGCTAGGTTGGCGTGACCAAACTAGGGTTTTGGTCAAAGGTTACCATGTGTTGTTTGGTAACCTTGAATGCTAGATTTGCTCGGGGATTGAAGGGCGACCGTTGATTATCGCACGCTTCGTTTTGGTAGCCGCGTAGGGAAGGCCAGCATGGTGGCGCGGCTAGTTGGCATGCCGTTGGCATGGGATGGTTTGGCGTGGCCAAACTTAGGTTTTGGCCAAAGGTTACCATGCGTTGTCCGGTAACCTGGATGGCTAGGATTTGCTCCCTGGGATTGAAGGGGATCGTTGATTGTCGCACGCCATCGTTTTGGTAGCCGCGTAGGGAAGGCCAGCATGGTGGCGCGGCTAGGTTGGCACGTCGTTGGCATGCTTAGGGTTTCGGGCCAAAGGTTACCATGCGTTTTTCGGTAACCTTGGATGGCTAGGATTTGCTCCTCGGGATTGAAGGGGGACCGTTGATTGTCGCACGCCTTTGTTTTGGTAGCGCGTAGGAAGGCCGGCATGGTGGCGCGGCTAGGTTGGCATGGTATGGTTTGGCGTGGCCAAACTTAGGTTTCAGCCAAAGGTTACCATGCGTTTTCTACGGTAACCTTGGATGGCTAGGATTTGCTCCTGGGATTGAAGGGGGACCGTTGATTGTCGCA
The DNA here is from genome assembly GCA_023531295.1 of Papaver armeniacum. NCBI lineage: Eukaryota > Viridiplantae > Streptophyta > Magnoliopsida > Ranunculales > Papaveraceae > Papaver > Papaver armeniacum. Next base: position 75,696 of record JAJJWW010008384.1, read on the forward strand.
CGCCTCGTTTTGGTAGCCAGCGTGGGAAGGCCGTGATGGTGGCGTGGCTAGGTGCGTTTGGCATGGTGGGGCCAAGGGCTTAGCATGTCGTTGGCACATGGTGCGGCTAGTATGGTTAGGGCCAAGGCAAGGTGCGGTTTGGCTTGGCATGGTGGGGCCAAGGGTTTGGCATGGTTGGCACATGGCATGGCGCTAGCATGGCTAGGGCCAAGGCAAGGTGCGGTTTGGCTTGGCATGGTGGGGCCAAGGGTTTGGCATGCCGTTGGCACATGGTGCGGCTAGCATGGCTAGGACCAAGGCAAGGTGTGGTTTGGCTTGGCATGGTGGACAAGGGTTTGGCATGCCGTTGGCACATGGTGCGGCTAGCATGGCTAGGGCCAAGGCAAGGTGCGGTTTGGCTTGGCATGGTGGGGCAAGGGTTTAGCATGCCGTTGGCACATAGCGCTGCTAGCATGGCTAGGACCAAGGCAAGTGCGGTTTGGCTTGGCATGGTGGGGAGGTTTGGCATGCCGTTGGCACATGGCGCGGCTATCATGGCTAGGGCCAAGGCAAGGTGTGGTTTGGCTTGGCATGGTGGGGCCAAGGGTTTGGCATGCCGTTGGCACATGGTGCTGGCTAGCATGGATAGGGCCAAGGCAAGGTGCGGTTTGGCTTGGCATGGTGGGGCCAAGGGTTTGGCATGTCGTTGGCACATGGCTAGGGCCAAGGCAATGTGCGGTTTGGCTTGGCATGGTGGGGCCAAGGGTTTGGCATGCCGTTGGCACATGGCGCGGCTAGCATGGCTAGGGACAAGGCAAGGTGCGGTTTGGCTTGGCATGGTGGGGCCAAGGGTTTGGCATGCCATTGGCACATGGTGCGGCTAGCATGGCTAGGGCCAAGGCAAGGTGCGGTTTGGCTTGGCATGGTGGGGCCAAGGGTTTGGAATGCCGTTGGCACATGGCGCGGGTTTGGCGTGACCAAGCTAAGTTTTTGGGTCAAAGGTTACCATGTATTGGCTGGTAACCTTGGACGGCTAGGATTTGCTCCTGTGATTGAAAGATGGTCGTTGATTATTGCAGGCCTTTGTTTTGGCAGCCAGCGTTGTGCATGGCGTGTTGGGACGGCAAGCATACTTGGTATGCTCTAGCGTAGAGATGTCGCTGGCAAGGCTTGCCATTGACACATGGGGTGCAAAGCTAGCATGGTCGGCATGCCTTGGCGCGGTAGGTGTGGCTGGCATGGTTTGCCATTGGCACAGGGGGTGCGGCTAGCATGGTTTGCATGCCTTGGCGTGGTAGGTGTGGCTGGCACGGTTTGCCTTTGGCACAGGAGTGCGGCTAGCATGGTTGGCATGCCTTGGCGCGGTAGGATGTGGCTGGCATGATGATCCATTGGCACGTGCGGTGTAAGAATTAGGGTTTTGGCTTGTCGAAACTCTAATTAGCATTTTTTTCTTAATAGTACCCTGGTAACTTTCTCGCAGACAAATTAAAGGGTTCAATAAATGTGCTTGGTTTGTACATTATTACTCAAGTTCTGTGACGTCACTGTCTGACTAGGGTTTTACGACTTTACCCCTAAGTTAAAAACCACCATCAATAGTTGTCTACCGATTCTGGGAAAAAATTTCATTTTTTTTTGTCAGAGTTTGTTGTCAATCGGAAGTTTATGCAATATGTTGTCTACCGATTCTGGGAAAAAAATTCAGTTTTCAGCTTTTTTTCGTCAAAGTTTGGTGACAATCGGATGTTTATGTAATATGTAATCTACCGATTCTGGGAAAAAAAATTCAGTTGTTTTGTCGACTTACAATCTAAGCTAAATTCCAAAACTTAATAACCGATTATAATATTGATTGAGTCTCGTTTAGAAAAGCTTGTATAATCGGTTGATATATTAAAAATATAACTACCGATTATAGCTTTATACTTCACAAGTATTTTCCAAAAAATTCCAAAAAAATATGTACAAATAGGGCTTTCCAAAATACATCTTTCAAACATAACGATCATTCATCTTCATCATCCGAGGGAACCAATTCCAGTGAGGGCCTTCCGGGAAAATCCTCCTTCATGACGCGATCTCAATCCAACATGTTGGTCTCATATTGTTTCAACCAATCGTTACAATGATTCGTTGGGAATTAATCACTCCAACCACCCAACGGAGGTAATGGGCAATCTCTCTTTACTCTTAAACCGATAAAATGCATATCATTCACAAATGCCATAACATTTCTTCTATCTTTAATTGATTCATCGCAAACCGTCCTTGTAGGTGTAAACGTGTAAGAATGTCCATACTTAGGAGGAACAAAGAAATGTATCACGCAGTTTAAAGCGTCCGCTAAGAGATATCCACATTTAGGCATTGTCATCCAATACTTGGATCCGATTGTCTTCAATCCTTTTCGGCACTTTACACGCGCAACTAAGTCTTTGAACTCTAGTTCTTTGTCGTGCATGTATCCTTGCTTCATCATCTCCATATAGAAATCCTTGTCCTTTATTAGTTATACCGCCATCTTAGTTCTTAAATTTTTCCATTGGGTGACATCTTTGTTCACCGCCTCTCCAAAGTAACCAATTTGTTCCGTAGCGACGTGAAACCCACAATTGCCATCCCCATCAACCTCGTCGGTGGACAAAACAAATGGAACAATGAGTGGATGGAGTTGTTTCATATACTCTTCTATAATCGTATACCTTGATCGTGTTGGTATTCCATGAAAATCCCTAGGACAACGAAGAGTACCATACTTCTCTCTTATAGTCACCATTTCCATTGATTGTGTTTGTTGCGAGTCGCTCATTTGATCAATAATTACGGAGCTAGTTTGGGTCTCCACTAACACAACTTCTTCCACCGCCTCGGCTTGACTTACTTGAGAAGGCTTTGTAGAGACCTTTGGCCTCACTTGTCGGGCGGTTGGTCCACTTTGATCTTTTCTTGGACGACCTCTTTTCTTGGGTTGCGGCTTATCTTCAAATTCGGCTTCCGAACGCTCATGCCTACACAATATTCTTTTTATTAGACAAATGCTCCTTTAATTCTTTTCTTTCAATGGTCCTCGACACTTCGGTGTTTGTCCTACCCGCCCCCTTTTGCTTAATAGGTTCATCAACCTCCCTTAAACGAGGGTGAAGATCTTGCTCCAAATCATGCATCAATATTTGCTTCTTGGCGTCATTTTTTGTAGCATAACGCTCGGTTATTCTTGCACATAATTCCGACTCCATGAACGACGGACCATCAACTACGGGGGTGCTTGGAGTGAAATTTAATTGCTTCCAAAATGGATGAATATCATTGATGTCAATCACCTCGACGTACCTACCCATTTTATGACGACATGGGAGACCAATACCTATCATATCCTTGCAAATACAAACTGTATTCTCATCATCGTAAGCTTTATATAACTTCAATTGTTCCATCATGTGATTTATTGCCCATTTTGAAACTTTATGAACAATGCCCCTTAGAAGCAATCTTTCCTTTTCATGTTCCATAGGGAATTTATGTACACTAAATTGCATAGAATCCTTAATCTTTACGAGATCACGATTGGTGAATTCATGGATTGCTTCTTGGATCGACAAAACTCCATTTTGACTACCTAGAAGTATTTTCTTTAATCGGCCATGAGACCCTTCTGCAATGCTTGTCGCCCCGTTCTTGAAGTTAAGATATTCATATGTCCATGCATACACAAACCTCTCCTTAATCGGTAACCATTGTGTTTTACAATACTCAACGGGTTTTGGGTAGTCCTTGTCATATTCATCCTCAAATTTCTTCAAGATTACGTTCAGAATTTCCTCGGTCTTTGACCAAACGATCTTGTCCCTTGCTTTCATGAACGCTCTCCAAATCATTCCATCCTCCTTCCATTTTTCATCAAATAACCTCTTCTCTTCCTCTCGTTGTTCCATGGTTAATTTACTAATGCGCTCGTCCTCTTCCTTCGACCTCTTGGTACCCTTCCTTGGTTTTTTAGCTTGGAAATGGTGATGGCAATTGTGTTTGAGGTTGCATTGAATGTGCCACGTACATTGCAAGTTTCGGGTTTCAGGAAACACTACCGCTATTGCATGCATTAAGGCTTGATCGTTATCCGTTACAATAACCCTTGGAAAATCATCTCCATTATAAATGGACCTCAACGTCTCCAACATCCAAATGAAACTCACGTTGTTCTCATGATCCATTAAACCCCATGCAATCGTAAACGTGTTTTTGTCCGAAGTGTGACATGCAATGTTCAACAACGGCATGTTATATTTGTTTGTCTTATATGTGGCATCTATCAACAAAATTTGATGAAAACACTGAGCCAATTTTATCATTTCGGGATGTGCCAAGAAAATACTACCACTTTACCATCCTTTTCTTCCGTTCTCAACGTGTAGTCGTGTAACTCAGCTAACCACTGCGATTGTTGCATGACCGTTCTACCATCCCATTCCGTCCTTTTGATCGTAGCTAGGGCCGACTTAATTTTAGACAAAGAAGACAAGTTTTCTGGGTCGTCCGCCTTTATTTTACTTAAGATCGCACTCGCCTTTTGGATACGCATAGACCTCACCGTCTCCATTTCATGTGGTTTTAACTTCGCAACCATTACATGTCCAATAAGAGTATCCGGATCATCGTGGTTGTGACAACCATTAGCAACTTTAGACATTTTCCAATCTTTACTTTCCTTACCATCGGGCTTGTAGAAGATAATCTTAAATGGGCATCCAATCTTCTTTGTATGAGTTCGGTACTTCTTCTTCTCCGTCTTCCTTACATACTTATTATTCTTTCCCTCGTGACTCTTTTTCTTCCCACCTCGCTCACAAACCATTTCAAACCTAATGTCCTTCACGCAAGGGTTCTGAACTACCACGCACATCTTCTCTTTTGCCTTGTTCATAAGCCAATCCTTTGTTTCCTTCTTACTTCCAAATATCTAAATGCGCATATAACAAACCAAAAAAAATAAGCATAACCATCTAACATACATGATTGGAAGAAAAAAAAAAGATAATTCATGAACATATACACCAAATCGTTTGCATAGTGTAAGGAAGTATCAGACCTCAAATAATAATCGTCATCAACCGCTACAACATCCTACGCACAACAACAACAAGTTATGCATTAGCAATCGGAAGGAAGTTTAGATAACAAGTAACCAATTGTAAAACAATCGGTAATTTAATACTATACAACATAACCGATTATGAACAATCGGTAGTCTTGTACGACCATAGTCTACCGATTAACGACATACACAAATGAACAATTCTTCTGTATAAAAATCTTCAATAATCGGAGGGACTATAAATTCATAAACCAACCGATTATTAAATATCAAGATTTACGAATATTTCATTTTTTGGAGAAATTCGTATTTGGGGCGACGTTATATAATCGGACGTTTATTTATGTATACAACTTCCGATTGTGAGAAAACGAAGCTTTCAATTTGGGGATTTTTTTCATATTCGGCAGATTAATACATCAAAATATATCCGATTGTGGATAATCGGTAGATATTGTACTAAATTAACTACCGAATATATGTCGTTCATGGCATTCAATGCATGCAGTCGAATTTTCACGTTCAAAAACACACACAAACGCACATAACATGGATAACTTGGGTATTTGAGTTTGATAACAACATACTTGTACGTTTGATGCATCGTTAGCTTCGATCTCGGGTGATTCTCCATTTTCTTCCATGAAAGCGTCGTCTAGGGTTTCATATTCATGAAAGTTTGGATCATTCAACATATACCCCAAATCATCATCTCTAAACGGTAGTGAACCTTGAACTTCAACAACTTCACGTTCTTCTTCGTACCCATCCATGTTTATGGAAGTTGGCAACAATCGGGAGTTGGCGACATATACCCCCTTCTTCTTTTTTTTTTTTTTCCTCTTCTTCTGTCACTCAATCGGAAGATATCTCACAATGACACAAAAACAATTTCCAAACACTAATATATAGATCCCAGACTAACGATTACAGGATTTTGCTTCCGATTATTTATTTAATTAGGAGGTCTATAAGTTGTATACCCTACCGATTATAGCAGATTTCAAAATTCACGCTACCTATAATCGGTAGGTTTTGAAACCAATTTGACGTCCGATTATGGCTACATCCAAATCACGAACCACATGGTTATGCCTGGCTTTGTACCCTCTAAACCTATGGATTTTGGCACAGGTTGGATTTGGGGCTTCGTATAATCGGACGGTAAGAAGTAATAAACTCTACCGATTACGGTAGATTTCAAAATTCATCACATGAAGGATTTTAGAAAAAACTCATTTTGGGGCAACCTATAATCGGTAGGTTGTGGAACCTATTTGGCTTACGATTATGGCTACATCCAAATCACGAACCACATGGTTATGCCTCGCTCGTACACTCAAAAACCTATGGAATTTGGCAAGGGTTCGATCTGGGGCTCCCTTATAATCGGTAGGTTGTTAAGTTGTTAACTCTACCGATTATGGTATATTTCAAATTCCCTTACATGAAGGATTTTAGAAAAACTCATTTTGGGGCAACCCATAATCGGATGGTTTGGTAATATATTTAACTCCCGATTAACGCTGCATCCAAAACACGAACCAAGTGGTTATGGCTGGCTGTGTACACTCAAAACCTATGAAATATGACACAGGTTGGATCTGGGGATCGTTATAATCGGTGGGTTATATAATTATATACCTCTACCGATTATGGTAGATTTCAAAATTCATTACGTGAAGGATTTTAGAAAAAACTCATTTTGGGGCAACCTATAATCGGTAGTGTATGTAACCTATTAGGCTTCCGAATATGGCTACATCCACAGCTCAAGCCAAGTGGTTATGGTTGGCTCTCGCACCCTCAAAACCTATGGAATTTGGCCAAGGTTGAATATGGGGATCCTTATAATCGGTAGTCTTACAATTTGGATAAGCTACCGATTATAAAAGGGATTATTAAATAAGTATCTACATAATAATCGGTAGGTATAGTTTCAATTTAACCTACCGATTATGGTGTAGGCTCCGATTATATAAGGGCATATTGGCCATTTCGAAAAATCGAAGATAAGGGGTAGCTTAGATTTACGTTTGGGTGACCTTTTTTGTCTTTTAGTGTCGCCCCTAATTCTTTTGGGGTCGTCCCTAAAAATGCCAGGTTCTTTTGTATCCAATCTCTTGAAGTTGTCTAGATAATCTTATCAAGACAAAGATACTCTCTCCATGACTACTACATAGGCTCCTTTATAGTTTCTTCATTACTTGAGAGCAACAAATGGAACAACCTTAACATCAAATCAAGTGTGATATTATAAAACTAAACAATCAAAACGCAAGAAGAAGAAAAATGGACACCGAAACTTTATATTTCATTATCATTAAAATGGCAGTGAAATGTTCTATTTCACCGTCGCTCAAGCGGTAGTGAAATTTTGCGTATCGCCATCACCGCCATGGTAGAGAAATTTGATATTCACTTATCTTTATCGTGAACGTGAATTCATTATTTCTCTTCTCCGGTACAAAAAACCAAGGTATTGCGGATTGAGTTTTTCTTTTGACACACATACGTAGAAATAAGAGAAAATCATAATCTAATCATTTGGGTATCTCGAGATTTTTCATTTTTAGCAAACTCATGTACATTTGCAGACATAATATCAAAACATGTTTCATTTGATCCTCTAGGCTATGAAAATGGTTCCCAATCTTCAAAATCTAAATATTCATCCGACATTGTCGTCCTAACTTTACCGAATACTTTGATGGTTATAAAATAAACGAAGCACAGATGACGTACATCGTGGTTCATAGGAAGAAGAAGTAAAGAGAAAGGTTAATCTTTTGTTTTGAAAGTGTGAATGTTATTTAAGCCCCTAGTATCCATGGGCTTTGCACGAACACCCTTCAGGGGCATCTTTCCAATGGGCGGAATATCCATGAGCGTGTTAAAGTCCGGTTTTAACCTTCACAACATTTTATTATGTCGGAGTTGAATAGGTTTAGTTTCTTCTGTTTTTTCGATGGAAGAATTGAGAGAGCGAAATTGTAAAGCAGAAACGAGCAGGCAGATTTGAATCTCCAATTGAACATGCAATTTGAAATTCGTTTAAGATTGTTTGTTCTTCTTTCACTGAAATCATTTTTTTTTTGAATTTGTTGCTTTTTCTGCATCAGATTTATAAGCTGAATCTTATTATAAATTCATGATTTGAAACTGAATTTGTTCTTCATCGAATCAGAAAACGTTTGTTCAGAATAATTGTTCTTCAAGAAGAACCTAAAGTTGGTAGTTATTCGATTGCCTAAACTAGCAATCTATTTTGGTCAGAAAAATCCATTTTCCAACTCAAATCAGAAGTTGTGAATGAATCATTGAATCTGAAGATCTACTTCAATTTTCTTTAGCGTTTGATTTCATTCGAGAGATCTTATGAAGCTCGATTCACTATTTGATTTGATTTCTTCTAATTATTTTATTTATTCAAGTTCAATCTCGAAAACGGGTAAGATATGCTTTCTTAATTTACTTTTTTCCCGAATCATGTAATTTACAAATTCCTGTTCATATTGTATTTGATTAACCATGAATGTTTGTACATCTTGTTTTTTTTTTTTTTTCAATTTATGATTATGATTTTTGATATACAGTGAAATTGAATATGTTTTTTCAAGTAACCATTATTTATGATGACCAGGGTATAAGCCGGATTGTAATGGTGATACAACAATTTGGTAGTTGAACCTGTTAGGTCATGTTGTTACTGGTTTTTGTGATCAATTGAACCTGTTTACAATTGCTTAGTAGCTTTTGAAGCTTATAAATCACTGTCCGCCATGATTTGCGTCATGACCAGATTTTAAGCTACAAGACATGTTGTAGATTACAATGTAGTAGTTCAACCTGATTACATTATGCTCGTTTTAGGTTGTTTTTTTTTTTAATCTTTATATCACAAATAGCCTGTATATATTGTTGATGAAGAAATGATTCAATTGGACATCATCTAGAAAGTGTCTTTGATTGTTGCGCTAAATTTGGCAGGAATTTGACCTTAAGAGTACATAAGAAATCAACAAACGAAAAGGTTTTGTGAAGAAAACTGATTTGAAGAAGCTTGCTAGTGGTGTTTCATGCATGTGAAATATGTTATTGGGTGTTGGTGGTTACTTGGTTGACGAGCACAATCGCTTTGCAAGCGTGTAAATTAATTGTGATCCCGGCCTTTAGTTATGTTTTTGGGTTTATTTATGCATGTGAAATTTTGTTTCAACATACATTTTAGAGTAGTTGTTAACGCATCACGCCAGGTTCACTCATGTGTATGTTTTTTATTCTTTTTGGAGACAACTTGTGCTAGTTGCCTTCATATTTGGGGACAACTTGAACAAGTTTCCTTCAGATTCGGGGGCAACTTGTGCTAGTTGCCTCCAGTTTTGGAGACAACTTTGGCTAGTTGCCTCTAGTTTCGAAGGCAAGTTCTGCTAGTTGCTTTGATTACACTTCTCAACTTTGTCTAGTTCTCTCCAGTTCCGAGGACAACTGTGGATATTTGCGTCAACTTGAATTTTGTCACTACCAAAGTTTAACTAGAATCAACTTGATTAATAGTTTTTTCGATTCAGATTCATTATGTTTTTGATCTCGAGTTATGTAGTTGACTAGTTGCCTCCAGTTTTGTAGCTTTTGGTTTGAATACTTTTTTCGTTGATAGTGAGTTTCTGTTTTTCGTTTGTAATCTTTGAGGTTTTTTTCAGGTTAATTTGGTTGTTGCAGAGATTACGTTTTGCAACACAAGCACCTTTAAAAAGTGATCGGAAACCCTATATTGTTGAGTGCTTTTTCAGAAGAAAAGGATGTAACTGAGGTTCGCAAGAAGTGTAGGTGTGGTAGGTTACATTTCAATTTAATGCCGGAAAGCCTCATTGGCCCATCATGCACCAATGTTCCAAAGGAAACCAAGGATTTCAAACTTCCAAATGCTTATGTTGCTATGAAGTTTTCAATTTTCTCAGTTTTTGTGAACTCGTTATATGTTTTATGAACTTTTTCTCGTAAGTTTTTATTTTGTGAACTTCTTTTTATTCAACTTGTTATATTGTATCATCCAAAACAATTTGTTCTTTTTGTAAGAGTAAAATTGACTTTATATTTTTGTTCCAGTGCTCTACTTATGCTTTTTGCGGGTTTTTAAGAACTTGTTCTAGTTGGCTTTGGATACGCCAGTTGCTCCCATATTTTGGAAATAACTAATGCTAGTTGATCCCTAATTTGGAGCCAACTTGTAAAAGTTTCTTCTGAAATAAGATATTACAGGTTCCTGGGTTCCAAATTTTGGAACAACTTATCCAAGTTGTTTCCACTAATGGAGACAACTTTTACTAGTTGCTTCCACTACCGGATACAACTTTTACTAGTTGCTTCCACTACCGGATACAACTTCTGCTAGTTGCTTCAAGAAAGAGATATCGCAGGTTCTTGTGTTTTCAGATTTTGGGAACAACTTCACCAAGTTGCTTCCAATACTGGAGATAACTTTTTCTAGTTTCTTCCATCTATTAAGACAACTTGAATCAGGTTGCCTCTTGGAATTTTTATCCGCTAGGGCATGTTTATATTTTTATACATTTTCTTTTAGCTATGCAAACCTGCAATCATACAACAACACTGATTGCATCTGTAGTCATATTTCAACAGTATTAAATAAATTGAAATAGGTCTGCTACATCTTAATATTCATTCAATAGCAATCTAAATAATACTAACAAGAGTATTGCCTTTTAAGTAGATCTTTTTCACAGATTTACATCAGTTTTTACTTTGTCACTAATATTAGAATCTAGATTTCACCCAATCATATCTTTCTTTCTGAAGATTTCCAAATTCATCGTTGCATTAAGAGATTTTAGGTGACCTTTTTTCAATGTGAAATAGATCCAGTCCGGAATACGCCAGTTCTCTGCATTTTTTTAACAAATTACAGATGGAAAAAAATCATTAGAAACCTAACAAAAAAATTTCAAGCAAGTAATGGAAACAACTTATGCTAGTCGATCCAAGATTTGGAAAAAACTTATGCTAGGTGACAACAGTTCTATATTCATGCTACCAGCTGTTTTCATCCATCAAATCGTTAGTTACACAAGAATCAGTGTACTAAAATTGGAGAATCAATCAGTAACAATAGTAGTGAGTAGCCCAGGTATCTTTAGATATAGAGGCAAGTAGCAGAACTTGTCTCCAAAACTGGGAACAACTAGCACATGTTTTGTCTTTAAATATGAAGGAAACTAGTACCAGTTGTTTCCAAAATTAGGAACAGCTAGCATAAGTTGCCTCCAAATATGAAAGCAACTAGTAAAGGTTGTTTTCCAAATTTGTAGTCAAATAACATTTCCTATAGAATTTTTACAGAGATACACTCCAGAATAACTACTTCCTACGTTGTCTCTAAATAACTACTTTTTAATTCAGTTCTAATTCAATGAACAATGAACATTAAACCACCCAAAAGCCTATAATTTTTTCAGTTGTTTTCAGAACCATTCAACATGTTCTATCGCATTCATAAAAGCATATAATAAGTACTAGTTTAAAACTTAGAATAAAATCATAACAGGATAGATGCGCATCTACAACTCTCTAAGACCACATAAACCCTCAAATGACCACACAAGAGGAGAATATTCATTTATGCTTCAATAATGAATCAATAACTACTAATTCAACACACTAAATCAGCATACACTCCGTTAGAACCATTACAATTCATCGATTGTTTGATGATTGAACAATGAAACAAAACCAAGAAAGTTGTTGTTTTTATAAGTCGTTTTTATCCCCTTCTTTTTACATACAAGCATGCAAAGCTATCCAATTAACATCTATTAGACAGAAAGTTACTTACTTGTGTCAATGTATAAGAGCATATCTTTATAGCACATTGAAGATTTATATGTTTTCTTTCGTACCTTTTCCTAGTGGAACTTTGTCAGATTTTTTTGCCGCTTTCTTGATGGGAGCATTATCTCGCAGAGTTGGTTGCCATTGCCTTCAATCTTGGTGATGTTCTCTTCATACTAGTGTTGTTCAGAGAATAGAAATAGTTAGCATGACATATCAATAGAGATAACTAACTCAAGTTGTCTCCATATATAGGAGGAACTACCAAAATCGACTCCACTATCTTAAGTTGTCTTATTGAGATAAGCTACCTTAACTTGCCTCTAGAAATGAATTGACTAACTAGCAAAATACAAAAGCATATAAGAAGTACAATCACAAAAACTTGGAACAACTAGCATAAGTTGCCTCCAAATCATAAAGGCAACTAGTACCCGTTGCTTCCAAACACGATTCATTTGAGAACATAATGGGAACAACTAGCATAATTTCAAAGAGTACAGATGTCTTGTAACCATTTAACATGTTCCATCGCATTCATAAGGCATTCCAAAGGCATATAACAAGTACTAGTTTTCAACTTATAAGGCATAGATGCACAACTGACTAAGAATTTGAAGGCAACTACTACCAGTTGCTTCAAAATATATGAACAACTACTACCAGTTGCTTCCAAATCTGTAGTAAAATACCCTTTTCCTATAGAATGATTGCAGAGATTCAAAATAAACTGCAGTTGTAATTCACCAACATGTTTCTTACCTTTACTGATTTCTTTTCACCAGCAGAAGCATTCCATTCTTAAACACCAACAGAGGGAAGCAGTTCGATTTTTCTTTTCATCACATGCAACATCAAATTGAATGAAATTAATATCAATAACACCAACGAATCAAAGAAAATTAGTCGAATCTAGCAGACATCAGTAACGAACATTTTCATAACTTAAATCAAATGAATCGAACTCTTTTTTTGAAGATAAATCATGTATTAAACCCTAAAAATTAAAATCAAGTGAAATTCAAACTTAGTTCAAACATAGAATCTTTGATTACCTTCGTTTGTTCTTCTGAAAATGAATGTGTTGTTAGATTTTGAAGCTTTTGCTGAAAACTGAAATCAAATGATATGTTGCTTCGTTTGTTCTTCTAAAAACTGAAATCAAATGATCTGTTGCTTCGTTTTTGTGGTTAGATTTTTGCAAAATCTCTGAACTAATCTCGTTGCAGTTTTTTTTTTTTTGAATTTTTTCAGTTTTTCTAGATCTAGAATCGAGAGAGGAAAGAGAGTGGGAGAAGAAGATAAGAAGAAGAAATGAATAATCAATCGTTTTTTTTTTCTCTCCTAAATGTTTATATTTATTTGAAGGCTATTTTGGTAATCTTGTAATCAGGGTTTGGGCTTTTTCATATCTAGGGGTATTTGTAAAGATGATAAGGGTATTTTGGAAAGGGCCCTGTACTAGGGGCATTTAAATAATGTTCCCGTTTTGAAACCTATAGGGATTTTGTGTGGGGTAATTTTGTCCGACTCATAAGAATATATTGGACAGGTTGTATTAGGTGAGTCGAGTACGTTTTTCCCACTTCCTTGATCCAAAAACCCCCTCCCTATAACAAAAGTGTAACAAAGTTTCCATTGATATCTCTTTCTTCTGGCTGTCTCCTTCTTCTCTTTGCTCTCCCCATTTATACATGCCAAACAATCAAAAGTAGAAATAGAAGATGTGGAACCAAATTTTTAAATTGAAAATCAAATGTTATCTGGGTTTTTTTTTCGGAAGCATAATCAAATGTTATTTGTATGTTAGGATTTAGAACCCTAAAACAAGCAGATTCACTTGATTAGAAGCTTTAAAAATTCTAGCTATCAAAAAGAAAAAGAAGCTTGTGAAATCAATTTTATTTGCGTCAATCGCTGCATATATAATCATGATCAAAGATCGTTTTATCATATGTTACTGATGATTCCTATCTTAGATTACTTCTGTTATCGACCAACTAACCACTTCTAATGGATATCGAAGATGCGGATCATATTTCAAATGAAACTCCAGAGACCAGGAAAAATGGTGGTTTTGGATGTTGTGGGGAATGCTAGGAAATGAATAGCAAAGAGGATCCAGATGAATTAATGGTCAAAATTGCTCATCTCTTGTGATTGTACCGTATTTAAAACTCAAATTCTTATCTAAGGTTATAAAATCTAGAGAGAGTTGAGACCCACAATCTATCTCACTGTCCTTGTGGAACCCTCTTATTCATCATTATGATCATTGATCTATCCCTCTTGTATTGATCTAATCTATCTCACTGTCCTAGATACATTAACTTATCACTATATACATGGTCTAGTTCTACCATAACAGAGTTTGATTGCTCGAATCTTCGAAAATGCAATACGTGAAATCAAAGACGCGATCAAGATCAAAACTGAGGATATGAAATCAAAGACCCCATAACGGATTTCAACAAACCAATAATAGTTAACGAAGAGATAACCATGAAAATTGACGAGAGAAATCGGGTCCGGAAAGGTTACATAAATATTAAAAAGTGACAATATCATGGCCATTCTCGATTCGTAGAGAAGGGTAAGCAAATACAGGAAAAAAAAGGATCAATGGATGAACACAAAGAGAGATAACGAAGATACAGTTTGTCCATAAAAAGATTATATATTGTATGGAAAAATTCGTGTTATACCAAACTGGTTTTATCTTACCACAAGTGGTTTTATCTTACAAATTTTTACCAATAATAGCGGCCGAAATGTGCACCCCGGTTTTAGAGGGTGCACAAACTAATAATATACAAAATTGAGATCAAAATAGACACATAAATGCGTCTATCATCCAGCTACTATTTAGTGGGAATGTTTACAGTCATGGCCTTTTGTATGATAGATAATAAGAATGTAGTGGTTAATGCAGCGGTTTGATTTGCTACTATATGGCGTTTTGGTTGTCTATGTCTACATGGTAATGTCGAGGGTGGCAGTACGAGTAGGATTTATTTTTTTGCGTTAAAATGATTTGTTTTTCTGATAATTGTTTGTTACACGTAGTCGGTTCGACTCCCATTAGTTATTATGGCGATGACTGACGGGTCACCTAGAAGATATGGATCTATTATTTTGGAATGGGATCGGCAATATTTTGCTCTCCGGTGCACAGTAAAGGAATGAAATGGACTACACAAGGGGTGTTACGGTTTTGTTGTACGACTAGACAAGAGACTAGAAAGGGAAGTCAAGCAAGTATTATAGGACCAGGTGAATGGGTAATATTTATTTGAAAATTTTATCTTATCACTTAACAACTCATTTTTTCCCTTATGGACTGATTGTCTTTTTAGTCTACTTTAATCTTTAAGTTGTTCTCGGTATTTTGAAATTTTAAAAAGAGTGTCTCATAGTTTGGTCTTACTTCTATATAAATTTTTATTAATTATTTAGGCTTGTTAGATCGTCTATAAAAGGTATAATGGTGTGAAAGACTCTTGCTAGTTGGGATCGACCCAACTTACTATTTTTAAGGAGACCGTGATCATGGAGAAACCTAGCTTGTAGATTTCATTTCTGTTCCGAAAAGCTACTTCATCACTAAATGTTTTATTGTTTTCTTTTAAGACCAGACTTTTTGTTTCTTTTAAATAAATTCTTAGCATTTACTTTGGGAAACCGACCTACGTGTCGAGGATTAATTTAGTTTTAAAGATTTTATTAAACTTTACAACTTTTTGTCGTTTTTATTAAATAAATTTACTTATTTTGGATTGTTGTTAATATGCTCCATACAATTGCCCGATCCCCATTTGTTGGCTTGACGGTTGAGTGTGTAAAGTGGTCCATGAGTATATCGACACTTGGGATTTTAAGGCGGAAGACCTAGAATTTGAAGTGGGGCATTATAATATTTCTCCAAAAACTACGGACAATATACTTACAAGATTCTGAAGGATGATACTTTGCGTACTCGATGTCGGAACATTTGCCTTTTCCCCGCCTATCCCATTCTGCGACGATACAAAGAAGATTCATGTTCCACTGACCAAGAGTCCGAGGAGGATGAATTTGTGATATCACGCCATAAGAGAAATGATGATCGGGATGGTAGATCGGAAGTTTCAATCCGAGATCGATCTGACCCTTGGTAATTATGGTAGCGGATTCTGAGTGAGAGAATTTGGTGAAGGCATAAGTTAGAACGTCAGACTGAACCGACAACAATTCAATTTCAAAACCTCAGAGGTGATGAATCTCTTTGATTTTCCGAATAAATTCAGCAGGCTTGAAAGTAGTTTTTCTTCCTTTCATATAATGAGAAGGAAGGTGGCCATCAAAAGAAGGGTCAGTCATATACAAGCGAAGAACTAAAGAAGCAAGAGGCATAAGCAAGGGATCTAGCGAAGGGAATTCTTCTTGAATAAACAAATGACATACACATCTTTTGTCAACTTGAGATGGACAGGATAAAGATCTTCCTGCCATTGATGATGGTCAGATAGTGGTAATGGTGACTTAATCAAACACGACAGCGATGACGATTACAAGGATGATGAACGCAAGACAGTAAAAATAAAGGATGAAAAAAGCTAATAGCGCGTTTGGATGCAGACTCGAAGTTGCTTTTCTACTTGGAAGTCGAAGTCAGTTTGGCAATAATATTTCAAAACGACTTCTAGAAGCAGAAAAGTCAGCTTTTTGTGAAGCAAAATAGTTTTACTTCTGACTTCTGCTTCCGGAGAAGAAGAAGTCAGAAGCAGATTTGTATCCAAACGCGCTATAAGAGATGGAAATAAAAGTCTAAAACAAAGGTTGGGAAACTTTATATTGAAAAACATAAGAAGTTGCAGAGAATGTTGAGAAGTTATGAGGACTGGAATACTCATATTCGCTATTTAAATGGGTGAAAAAACAAAAAGAAACTGAATCGGCTAAAAAGATAGTGGGTCATAAAGTGAAATAATAAGAAGATGTGGCAGTCATGGGGACAATGTGGAGACGGTTGTAGGGACATGAGGAGTTTCTTTCGATTGTGCGCTTTACACTAGTGAAAAGAAAGGGGCAAAACGTAGTGGTAAAATATCATATGGACATGTGGTAGCATCGGGTGAAGCGGAGTGCGAGGAAAAGGAAAGGCGCAGAGCACCAAATCATTCAAAAAGGTTCAGGCGCAAAGATATTTTAGACATCTACACATCTGTTCCAAAGATGAACATGAAAAGTCGGTAGGAAATCAACGGTTGAGTTTGAAATGGGCGACGGTGCAATAAATACCACCAAGACAAAGACGCGCGAGGAGATCGGAAAGGTCGAGCAAAGCAAGATCCAATATCATAAGACTTGCAAGACACTCAAAGCTCGGGTCGGGTATGATCGAATGACCAATAACTCAGGATACCAAGCGAGTAGCAAGACAAGATCGGAAAAGTCATGATACGAAGATCGGACTACACCACCCGATATTAATCCCATCAAGTTAGATACACCCGTCATATACTGTAACATTGTTGTATACACAGCTCGTCTATGAATACTAGACTAAGCTAACAGAGAAAGACAGGTTCTAAGAGTGAGAGAGAAAAGTAAGACTAGGTAAGAGGTTGTATCTGAGATCAAAGTTTTAAGTGAATGTGTGTATTTTGTAGATGAGGTCATCAATATAATTATCTTTCACCTTCGTGGACGTAGGTAATCATACCAAACCACGTATATATTTGTGTTGATTTGATGTTCTTCTTTACTTTCTTTACTTTTAGTTCTTTATTCGAGTCGCTGATGTAAGGTGTTAGATTTTGCATAGAGAGTTTTTTTCTCTCCATCCGAGCAATCTAGATGCTTTAGGCTTAGTTTGGTATTGCTGCAGCTTTTATAAAAGCACTTTTCTGTCGTGCGTTGTTGTGTTGTGCTATGAGAAAAAAGCAATTAAACGTTTGGTAAAATATCAATTAAAGTTAAAGCTGATTAAAAAAGCAATCAAAGTGTGTTTGGTAAAACATGAGATTCAACCATTGTTGTTGTGGCTAATGACAAAACCGACATATCTCTGAAAATAGTTTTATTCAATTTTATTGGGTTTAAGAATAATTAATTTTTTTTACTATTAAATGTTAAATTTACTAATTGTTACTACTATTATGATTATTAAAATAATTTATTTTATTTAACCACTATTTATATATATATATATATATATATATAATTTTCGAACAAAAAAATTAAATTAAAATTAAGTAATTATTTAATATTTTGTTTTTATTTTTATTTTTATTTTTGACAAATTAAATGAAATAGTATCATAAAAAAAATGTAAGAATTATTTTTGATAAATAATTACAAAACTCATAAGAGCTTTTGGTTGGTAAGCTAGCCACAAGTTGGGCTACTGAGAATAAAATATAAGAAATAAAAAAATTATTGATTCGGGTAGTTTTTGTCATTTACAAAATAAAATAGGGACAAAAATGATAAATCAAGCATTAAATTTTGGTGGGACCAAAGCTTATACATTTGTAGCTTTTAAAAGCTCCTCCTCCTCCCCAGCTTTTAAAAATTGAGGAATTTGGGAAGTGCTTTGGGTAAAAAGCACTTCGATTTTTTTTTTTACCAAACACCAATTTCAAAAATTATTGACATATATAGGTTTTGAAAGTGCTTTTGGAAAAATAAAAACATTATCAAACCCAGCCTTAGGCTTAGTTTGGTATTGCTGCAGCTTTTGTAAAAGCACTTTTCTGCGGTGCGTTGCTGTGCTGTGCCGTGAGAAAAAAGCAGTTAGACGTTTGGTAAAATATTAATTAAAGTTGAAGCTGATTAAAAAAGAAATCAAAGTGTGTTTGGTAAACTTTCAGATTCAACCATAGTTGTTGTAGCAAATGACAAAAACAGACATATCTCTAATGGTAGGTTTATTCAATTTTATGGGGTTTAAAAATAATTAATTATTTTACTATATAATATTAATATTCATACTAATTACCCCTATTATTATGATTATTAAAAATTATTTTACTTAAATACTTATATATATATATATATATATTTCAAACAAAAAATGAAACTAAAATGAAGTAATTATTTAATATTTTTTTATTTATACTGTTAACAAATTAAATGAAATGGTATATAAAATAGTTTGAAAAATTAAAAAAAATTAAAGAATGCAATATAAGAAATAGTAAAAAAATGGATTGTATATAAATTTAATGGGTAACTTTTGTCATTAATAAAATAAAGTAGGGATAAAAAGATAAATCAATCATTAAATTTAGGTGGGGCCTGACTTATGCTTTTGTAACTTTTAAAAGCTCCTCCTCCCCAGCTTTTAAAAATTGAGGAATTTGGGAAGTGCTTTCAATAAAAAGCACTTTGATTTTTTTTATCAAACACTAATTTAAAAAATTATTGACATAAATAGCTTTTAAAAGTGCTTTTGAGAAAATAAAAGCATTACCAAACACCAATTTCAAAAATTATTGACATATATAGGTTTTGAAAGTGCTTTTGGAAAAATAAAAACATTATCAAACCCAACCTTAGTTTATCCAAAATCATAAGGAGTGACTTTATTAGTGAACTAGCACTCTCAGTTTGTACCATCATTCTTCCCTATTATAAATTGATAATGTTGATTGACAAAAAAAAAAAAAAAGCACTCTCAGTTTGTCATCTATTTCATGCTTGCATGTTAGGAGCGTGTACCTCGCTTGATCGGGAACTCAATAAAATCTATACTAAAATATAATTATGTAGATATCTTATGAGCTCATCATCTTTAATTTTAATTTAATTTTCTTAATCAAGACCACGATGTGATTAAGACTTGGGAAGTATGTTGTGCCTAGGACGAAACCATTTCAATCTAGTAGACTAAAAATCAGCCACGAACAAAAACAACCAATCAAACTCGAAATCAAATACTCAAATATAATCAAATGTAGTATAAATAGTAGAGCACTTAACATTCGCCAAGGCCATTTTGCCAGTCTCAAAACATGACTGTCAATTGTTTTTTCTGTACACAACCTGCAAAAGTGGGTATTATTATTATGGAATACTTGAGGGATTATCCCTCATGTCCTCCTCAAGCTCAATACAAATGAAAGAAGGTGTTGAATCTTGCCATAAGTCAGACACCTTGTGTTTTCTAGAGTGTTTTGCTAGCGAATCAGCTACATTGTTGCACTCTCTTGTTACATGCCTCACTTTCCATATTCTAAAACAATTAAGAAAAAATTTAACATCTTTGACAATGGGTAGATATTCCCAATTTATGTTTGTGTCAGCACCATTGATCGCAGCTAATTACACTTTCTTACTACTCAAAATATATTATGAAGCAAGGGCAAGAAAGGATCGCTCCCACAGAGAGGTCTAGGTTGTTGTTTGTTTCGATTTCTTATATAAACATATGGGGGATTTTTCTGATTTTATGTAAAAGGAAATTAAACTAAAATCAAACAAAGCAAAGCAAGCACGCAAATATGTGAAAATATTGGTTAAGGATTTCATCTTCAATCACAAACATGTTTTCAACATAATAACTAGAATTGATATTTTAATCTCAACTTTTATCAAAGGCCCTAGAATACCTTGATCGCAAGTATATCCCTCAAATCTCCTCTTGTCATCAACAAACACATTAAAAGATGTGAATATGAACTCTATCTTAGAGAACAACCTAACGTGTAAAAGAACTAATCAAGTTTAATTCCCTAGATGCGTTAAGTTCTATGAAATCAGGCCAATCAAAGCAATCGAACGTGTAAAAGCACCAATCCGATTTAACAAAGGTTATGACTCACTTGTGACTAGTAGGATATATCACTACAAGAACTACCTACAATTATGCTACTTGCAATCAGAAATTTATCACTTTTGCGTATAATAAACTCTAATCTAGCAATAGAGATGAAAGTAAACTCAATCGATTCGCGACTAGACTAAACAAGCATTCAACTCATAAGACAATATTAATGGTGAATCATAAACGATAA
This sequence comes from Papaver armeniacum, assembly GCA_023531295.1. NCBI lineage: Eukaryota > Viridiplantae > Streptophyta > Magnoliopsida > Ranunculales > Papaveraceae > Papaver > Papaver armeniacum. Next base: position 96,615 of record JAJJWW010008384.1, read on the forward strand.
AGCATGGAGACAAAACTAATTTATTGAATAAGAAACATGCCTTGTGAAATCAAATTAATCCATAACCAATGATAAAATTAACTACTCATGTTGATTGGGGTTCATAACAAGAAGAAAAATAAGAGTTTTTATGTCTAAAACCCCTTTTTTTTTTTTTTTGATAAGAAGACATTTATTTATATAAAAGCTGAAGTTTGCAAAATATACAAGATGGGAGTTAATCCAAGATTAACTCTTTCTAGGATGTTTTACATTACATTTCCATTTTCATTCTCCGTAGAGAAATAACTGATTTTCCTAGATCTAACTTCCTTACCTAGTTTGTCTTCAAAGTTAACATAGTTCCTAGATTTATACATAAAGGAAACTGAATCACAATACATAAGAGAAAATTTGCATCTATTGATGCTTGTGCGAGACCTCCAAGGTTGAATTTGAGCTCGCTTATCCTTTCATGATTTTCATCAAGATTTTACAACCATTGATTATGCAGCAGTTTTGTAGCTTTAGTTCCTTCATCCACATTATCGCCTTAATTCCAGCTTTAGCTTCTGCTTCTAAGGGGCAGGAAGCCCACCGCATCTCCGCATCGACAGATTTGGGGTGAGGTGTTGTTTTCTAAAAAAAAAAGGGGAAAAAACAAAAGAATGAGTCCCTGAGATTTTATCAAGTATAGAGATGGCATATCCCATAGTAAAATCGGCTTCAATAAAGGAGGCATCAAAGTGTATAAACCAATCGAAATTGTCACTTTCGAGTTGTGATGCTTGCAATGAGACTTCTTAGCATTGGTAGAAACATGACCGTTTCATCAAGTATAGAGATGGTTCCTATCAAGACTTAATTTCAGGTGGGATGCTCTAATGTTATCAATCAATTTTTGCACATCAGGCACTACATTGTCAAAATGAACATTGTTTCTATATTTCCAAATGGACCACATGATAAAAGAAATCAAATTGTGTTTGCCATTAAGGGCTTTAACATTCATCCAGGTTTTAAATCATTGCAAGATGTCAGAATTTCCACCGTTAAGATGGATGTTATTCAGATCAAAAGATTGCCAGACCTTCTTAGCAAAGTTACAATTCACAAACAAATGCATTTCAACTTCAACAATCTGATTATCACACAGCATGTAGTAAGGTTCAGTATCCTTAACATATTTAGACATGTTTTTCCCAAGAGCAAGCGCATTATTCACAACTTTCCAACAGAACATATTCACTTTAGGAGTAATATTAAGTTTCCAAACCTGTTTCCAGAAGTTAGCTTCATCCTTGTCGAAATGTAGATTAGTCAGGAAATTATAAACAGATTTAGTCGTAAGATTCCCAGAAATCGTAGATTTTCATCTGATTTTATCATGCTCATTTGTATTAGTAGTAACAACTTTAATAGCATCATGATAAGCAATATCAATGTAAGAACTAATAATGCACATATTCCAATCTCCATTGGCATTCATAAGATCACAGACATAATTAGGCATATTACAATCATACATCATAGGAGTTAAAAACTGTGTTTGGTTGGGGAACCAGAAATCAGTCCAAATGTTAATGGCCTCACCATTATTAACTTGCCGGACATAGTTGGACTTAATTACATCAAGACCTTTTTTGATACTATTCCAGATCCACGAGTTCTTATGTTTTCTAGTTTTCATTAAAGGGTGGTGTTTTCTGAAATATTTATGCTTAAGAATTTTTGCCCACAATTGTTCTTGATTGTGAATTAATATCCAAGCCAGGTTAGTAATTAAAGCTAGATTATGTTTATGAGGGATTCTAATCCCTAGACCAAATTGTCGAATATCTTTAGTTATACTAGGCTAGGCTTTAGGATAGTAACATTTCTTTTTGTTCTTTTTCTGCCACCAGAGGTCTCTCTGAATCCTATCTAGATTATCCAAAAAAAATTTAGGAAAAGCGAGGCACTGCATTTGATGATTAGGGTAAGAACTAAGAACATGTTTTATTAAGACAGTGCGACCAGCTTGGTTAAACATTCCAATCCAGCCTTGAAGAACAGTGTAGTATTTGTTAAGTAAAGGTTCAAAGTTATTCACTTTATTTTTATCAAAGAAAAGCGGGGTTCCTAAATATTTATCATTCTTAGAAATTTTCCTAATTTTAATGATTTTAGAGATGATTTTACAATGTTTGTTGTGCATCCTAGGTGTGAAATAAACGCCCGATTTGTTAAAGTTTACTACTTGTCCAGTCATTTCACCAAAAGTGTTAAGAATATTAACTAAATTTTTAGCTTCAGTTAAGGTAGCTTTAGCAAATAAAAAACAATCGTCAGCAAAAAAAAGATGCGAGACAGTAGGGGCAGTTCTAGCTACTTTAACACCGGTTATAAGTTTTTCTTCCTCAGCTTTAAAGAGCATTTTCGAAAGCACTTCCATGCAAATAATAAACAGGTAAGGGGACAAAGGATACCCTTGCCTAATTCCTCTAGAGACAGTGAACCTTTCACCAGGAACACCATTTAAGAGAACAGAAAGAGAAGTTGTAGTAACGCATTGCATGATAAGATGGCAAACATCTTCACATAAGCCAAAAGAGAGGAGGGTTTGATTCAAAAAATCCCATTCGATTCTATCGAAAACTTTAGAAAGATCAATTTTCAGAGCCATGTGCCCAATTTTGTTTTTAGAATTCTTCATAGTGTGCAAAATCTCATGCGCAACTATGATATTATCAGTAATTTGGCGACCACGAATGAAACTTCTTAGTTAGCATAGGTTTTAATCTGTTTGTTAAGATTTTAGCTATCAATTTATAGGTAGTATTACTAAGGCTGATAGGTCTAAAGTCACTAGGGGTAGAGGGGTTTTGAACTTTAGGAATAAGAGTTATGTAAGAATAATTCATTTCTTTGAGTAAAAACTTCTTCCTGAAAAAATCTTGAACAAAGTTAGTAATATCCGATTTCACTAAATCCCAATTTTCTTTGAAAAAACCCGCAGGATAGCCATCAGGGCCAGGAGCACCCCATTGGTTCATATTAAAAAGAGTATTTTTTATTTCTAACTCATTAGGAATCTTGATAAGACTATTGTTATCTGCTTCACTGTTACAAGGTTTAATAAGACTATTTAGAAGGTTAAGGTGTTGTGTATTGTTAGTGGTGCTAATGGTTTTAAAATGATTGATAAGCATTTTATGTAATTGAGTGTTGTCATCAATCCAGAGACTAGTATCATCTCTAAGTGTGTGAATATGATTAATTCTTCTTCTATTATTAGCATATTGATGAAAGAAAGAGGTATTACGATCAAAATCTTTAATGAATTTATCTTTAGAGAGGTGATTCCAGTAATCATATTCTCTATTGTACCAGACTTCTAAGTTGTTCTGAGTATCCTTAATTTCAAGCATAGGTAAAGGGTCCATTGAGTGGAGAAGTTCCATTTTTTTATTAAGGTTTTCGATATTTTGAAAAATGTTTCCAAAAACAGATCTGTTCCATTCAGAGAGAGTGTAAGAAATATTTTTAAGATTTCTTTGCAAACTATAGGCAAATGAGCCTCTAATATTACAGTCCCAATTATCAGAAACATGTTTTTTAAAATTGTCATGACTAAACCAAGTTCTAATAACTCTAAAAGGTTTGCGAGTATTAATCTAAACAGGCTTACAATTGAGCAAAATCGGAGTGTGATCAGAACCAACTCTAGACAAGTGGCTAATCAAAGCATCAGGGTACATGGCAAACCAAGCAGGGGAAGTGAGCACTCTGTCTATTCTTTCCTTAATGTTTTCATGTCCTTCTCTGTTATTGGACCATGTGAAAGGGATTCCTTGAAATCTAAGATCCATTAGTCCAAGCTTTTGGATGTTATCATGAATAAATTTGTTAATATGAGTAATATCTTTTCCACCTTGCTTATCATTAGCATGCAACACAAAGTTCAAGTCACCTATGATGATCCAGGGAGTATTAGGATTTAAGCTACAAAAATGGTTAATTTTATCCCATTGCATTTTCTTTCCTAAATCATTCAAGGACCCATGCATACAGATCACATTCCAACAATTATTATGGCAATCTTGCAATTCAAAGAAACAGATATCAAAAAATTCGGCAATGCATCTTATGAAAATATTATTGTGCCAAGCTATGAGCATCCCACCAGATAGGCCTATTCTAGGGACAGCTAACCAGCTATGAAACCTAAGATTTCCAGCTAAGATGTTCATATTGTCTTATGTGGCTTTAGTTTCAGCTAGAAATATGAAATCAAGGTTATGCTTCCTTAAAATAAATTTTAATGGTTTCTAGTAAGGGGTTTTCCCATCCCCTGCATATTCCATGATAATAACTTCATGTCAAAATTTAGGAAAGATCTTATTTTAAAAAAGACTAGAAGTGAAAGCTTCAAACAATTGTAAAATCGAAACAAAATTAGGACTAAAATGTGGCAGCAAAGATTAAAGAAAGAGAAGATGAGTAAAATTATATGACTAAAACATAAATCAAGAGCAGAATAGATTTTATAATTGAGATAAAAAAGGAACCTGGTTTATTGAGAGGATTTAATTTCCAACATCTGCAGCAGAAGAAGTATCAGACCCACCAAGACCATATACATTGTCCACACCTTCAATATCATTCATAATTTCTTCTCTAGATGAGGATTCTCCCAATTCCAGGATTCTAGAAGCCTCATCATTCACAACTTCATCAGCAAGAACATGAAGAGCTCTATCAATTTCTTGAATATAACCATCCATTTCCATTGCTTCCATGATAACATCTTCAGTCCTCCTTCTTTTATTGGTCCTTAAGTCATTTCTGTTGATTTCTGACACATAAGTTCCACCATCTGAGTTATCAACCCCTACATCAACAATAATTTCCTTATTGACCTCTTCATTCCCTTCATTATTTTGGTTATTTGAATCTTCAGTATCATTCACAGCCACATTTTGAACTAAGTTTTCTGCTGCAGCTGCATTTTCTTCCTCCAGACCATCAATAACTGGTTCTTGATTAGCTTGAGCTCCACCACCATCTTGTATATCCATGTTCTGCTATATAACTTGTACTAATTCTTCCACTTGTTCTTCAAAAGGATCAACACCTTGCAAGTTCAGAACTGGCACAGCAAACCAGGCTACATTAAAAATCATCCCACAGTAGTTTTCATTGTGATTGAAAACATAACAGCTTCTACATGTTGCAGATGGAAACCCCAGATAAAAGATAGCTACTTTAATTCTTTCTCCATCCTCCAGGGTTATATTCACTTTCCTAACCAGAGGCAGGTTCACATCCAACATAACTTTTGCTTTGACAACACCAGTTGGATCTCTATTATAAATAGTAATTGGTTGATCACCAGCTTGAGATGCAATCTGAAAAGGAATATTGTCTCTATTCAGGTCAGTTCTGAGTCTAAACTCTATATAGAAGACCTCAAATTGAAAGATAGCTCTATGCACAATCATATGAACTGCCAGGGTAGCAGAACTAGCAAGTGCCCTCCTACAGAATGGGGTCTTCTCTTAAGACTCTCTGAAAAATCTCTCTTGAGTGTATTCTGAATATGAATACACTCCTTCTTCCAGTAGAAATAATCACCACTTCATTCTGAGCACCCCATCTTTGCCTGATTGCAAAACTGACAACATTTCTAGTGACTTCACTTTCTCTACAAACATATCCAATTAAAGCATAAGAATCAATAATCCTCGCTTTTCCTTGCAGGTTGACATGATTATTATTTCTCTTTGACGAAATTTTGTTTCTCAGAGAGTTATCAGTATTGGTAATAAGACTAGTCGAAGAAGAAGCCATTGAATTGGCTAACTGACTTAGCAAGATTTTTTTGCAAACAAGGATAATTTTTAGCTTTTTATGGGTTGAGGCAAACAAGTGAGCTATGTGATTTGGGATATGAGTTCTTTGATGAAAACTTTCTGTAGGAATGTTGTAAATATATCGGGCATGTAAATATATGCATTCCCAGTCAAGATCAAATATTGAAATTCGGCAAGTGTAATTCATGCTACTGACTTGTAGATTGCGTAGGAGAGAGTAGTTAAAAACTTGGGAAGAAAGCTGAATTTGTAGCTTTGGAAGAAGGAAGAGAGTATGATGGCTAAAAAGAGTGTAGAACTGGATTACTTGCACGGGTGAATGAAGTAAACGAGGCGTTTCTGTCATCTTAAACAATTCCAGAGTTTAAAAATTGTAGGAGATTCACTTCCACTGCCAAGAGTTGAAGTATTAGAAAAATTGATAGACTATACACCTCGTCTACTGCTTCCGCCGAAAACCCTATTCCTCCCAATCAGGCTTGGGAAAGGAGAGAAGGGATGAAACCTGAAAAAAGGAATGAAATCACAAGGAACCAAGTTAGAGTAGCTCGAGGTAATCATAACAAACATTGATTATAACAACCTATGAAACTAGGGTTTGAAGCTTCAAAAAAATGAAAGATTAAGACAAAAGCATAAAAATAATTGGTAACCAATAATAAAATCAGAAGTGGGAAATCGATGTTAACAAGAAAACATAATCAAAAAGTGCAGGGGAAGGGATTTGAGAAGAATCAGAGGAGAGAAATTTTTGGTGAGTTGCAAATCGGCATCGCCCGAGTTTTCGCCCGATTTGCAGAGATGAGGTTCTTAGGTTTTTTCGTCCCAACTAGGGATGAAGGCTTTTTAAGTAGAATTTTAAAGAGTTTAGCAACAAAAGGATTGTGATGGTATCAAGTTGCTTCATGAGTCTAAAACCCTAGAACAAAAGTAAAAGTAAAGATCCTCAGATGAAGCAAAGTGTGAATAGGCTTATATCTCTTTTCTTCCGTGAGAATAGGTTTTCCCAAATATTAGACTTGCTTGCAAACTTGACTAAGGCCTAACCACCTCACGTTCCAGCCCAATACAGGCCCATAATCTAACTCCCTCAGCTTGTCAGTTTTGCAGAACTGACAGGCTAATTTACCTTGTCCGAGAAGGTTTCGCCTAAATCACTCCTTCCCTGCACTACTTCTTAGCTTCAGTTGCTCAATGATTTCAAAAGCCATCTCCTTACTGTACTTCAGCTATACTGCAACATCAGTTCCACCCATTCTCCTCTATGAGCTCAAACTGCATAGTCTTCTCAATATCAATAAAGACAACCTCGCAACGCACATACTTCCTTCTTGCAAATTTAAGTCCATAACCTGTAACACCACACCTCCCATTGCAGACCAACAGTTCCACAGATACGGCATCATTTGATCATTAACAGCAGCCACATTCATTAACTCATCTGCAATCTCATACTGACCAGCACAACCACTAATCTTCCCTGTAACAATTACTGCAACTCCATTTCAGCTCAGCCTCACACCAACCGCAACTGCCATCACCAGTTGTTGCTTCTGTATTCTTTGAGTTCACAGCCATTGCATTAAACCTCAGCTCATAAGACTTGAGCTTTATTCTCGACACCATCACCTGCATCATAGCAACAGTAGTATCATATCAACTCGACTGTCACATCCATTACTTTTTGACAACTCCACCAGAACCTTTATCATTTCAGTCCAGCGCAACTCCTAACCCGCACTGTCTTGTAAAAATCTCCAGAGCCATTACCAGTTGCAATGCCATTACTTGAACTGAAGCTTCAATCATTCACTAGAACATAACCACCACTAACTTGTAAATTGCATCTCTGCTCATCGCCACTATCCATTGTCACTGCACTTCATACAACCCATTACAGCATCCTGACTCTACTCCAGCTTAAGTCGCAACCAGCACACACAACCAGCACCACTGCAATCTCAGTCTTGTCACTGCAACACAACATCACCAGCACATCTCGAACCCATTACTGCCAATACAATAGCACCTCCATCTGCTCAGGCCACTGCACCTGTGACATCAAATGAAGCACAAACCACCTTCAATTCCATTGCCAGTACCACTCCAAAACAGACCCATTTCGATCCCATCTCAAATTCAGCATTAGTACTAGCAAATCGACCAACTGATTCCTTGTAATTCCATGTTTTCTCTTCCCTGAAGCTGTAGCTGTAACCTCCATTTCATGACCACCAAACCATGGCAGCAACATCATTTCCTTGCATCAGTTCAGCTGAATCCATAACTTCAATCCACACCAACACAGCCATAAAATTTCAGTACTTCCATTTGTTCCATGTATTGCATTCACCGTAAGCAGCTCAAGAACCATCTCCATTTCAACTGCATTATCTTCTCAACACTTCACCTGCACCTGAGTTTCATCTGTTGCTTCAATAGCAGCTACATCAACCAACAACACAAGCAACCACCATCTCTGAAGTCAACAGCGTCAACCACCTGCAACTTCAATTAACAAACCCATCTTCTAATTCCAACCTTCATCTATGGCGGTTCAGCCACCCTAATTAGATAGCAAAGCTTCTTATAAACCGAGTTGGACTCATACCCATCTTCAAATTTATCTCGGATTCAACCTCCTTTGCCAAATCGAACTCGAGAAGAAACCCATTTCATCCCGAACTCGAACCACAGCTCGCTTGATCCAAAATTCTTTCCTAATGTTCTTATCTTCTCCCTAGTTCCCAAGACCACCAACAAATTCACAAAATCGAGTCATTCACAAAGCAGCGACCACAGACCCATATCTTTAATTCTTATCTATCACAGCAAACCCAATCTTCAAATCAACATCGACACCCATTTCAGTAAAATCAGTTCTCTCACCAGCTTTAATTTCAGATATGTTTCTCTGTCTTCTTCTCAAATCCCTGCTTCAATCGACTAATCCGAGCAACCACCAGATTCACCATGGAGGCAACAGTTCCCACACTCAGAAACCACCATCATCATTGTCACGATCTCAATTCTACAATGCAAATGCTTAACCACTCCCCCACACTTAAACTTTACATTGTACTCAATGTAAATTGAGTCATCCAAAGTAATTCAAGGTGGGAAATCATATAATAATATGCGACAAGAAATCAAAAAAATAAAAATAAATAAATAAATAAAAACAAGACAAGATAAAGCTAAAAGATAAGAAATACAAAACCAGTGGGTTGCCTCCCATTTATCACTTGGTTTAAAGTCGTCATTGACTTGCAAGACCGAATTCCTCATACACCAATAATCTGAAAAGTTGGGGATCCTTCCATGTAACCTGTTTTTGAAATAGTAACTTCACACAAACATTAGTACAATAAAGCAAAAGTGAAGCTATACCCCAATAGAAGTTCCCCCCACACTTATTCTTGTCCACACTTGGAAGTGTATAAAGAACATAAAATTCGGGAACTTCTATGGTTTCTTCTTTGCAAACTTGTATCGTATGAGAATCAAATGTTTCTAATGGCGGATATCGAGAAATAAAGTCATTTAACAATATTATCGAAGCGCATATATTCAAGCCAATATGAGGTAAAAGAGAAGGATTAATAGGCAAAGACAAACCTTGCAACTCTTGTGTTATGGTATTCTCTTCATCCTTAGAAAATTCAAGTGTATTACTTACCTCTTGTATATCATGGTCCTCTATCAAACCTTGCAAACATTCATCGTTCGTTTCTGCCTCAACTATAGTTTCGACATCAACATCTTCGTTACAATCCTTTGCAAGCTCAATTGGGTCTTCCACAATATTGGTCATATCGGTTTTATTCTCAAAACACTCCTCTTTGTTGTAAGGCAATACTCTCTTGCGGCTCTAAATTTCGCTATAAGGAACTTTTTAGAAGACTCACAAATGCATCATCCTCAAGCTCCACCCTTTGAATAGGCTCTTGATCATTATAAAGATCAATGCTTGAGTAATCTACCCAAGTGTCAACATATTCCTCTTCGTCTTCATTAGATTCAAACCTTGTTGCAACGAAATTCTGTAAAACACTAGTTTCATCATACTCATATACCTTTTGAATAGGTGCTTGATCATTATAAAGATCAAGAGTTGAGTCCACTACACTAGTGTCATCAAATATCTCTAAAGTTTGGTCCTTTTCAACACAATCATCTTCATTTTCAGACTCACAGAAATCAGAATCGTCGTCGGTTTCCCAACCTTTATCACGACAGCCGTTGAAGCTCCATACGAATGGTCCTGCTAATTTCATCGACAAGCTATTCCGAGGCTCCATCATCTTCCAACTTGTATAATTTATGTGCAAGTTTTCTAACGTTCACACGCTTACCACTATTGGCTACAATAGGTTCTCTTTCCCATGACTCTTCCCTTTGAATGGGTGAATGATCATAACTACGATCTGAGTCGGGTAAGAAAAAGTGTTGCAGAAATTGGTTTGTGCCACTTTCATTCTATCACAATCAAGTTGGTCTTGTTCATTCATAACATTCATACATCTCGGATAAAGCCCGGTTGGAGGTTGAAAACCGTATCCATTGTTCCAATATGCTCCTTCCATAATAGGTACATGAAACAAGAGTTCTCAAACCAAGGTTAAAAACCAGAAAATAAGAAACAAAACTAAAACAAAAATAAGAAACCAAAAACAAATAACAACCCGCTGCCTCCCCGGCAACGGCGCCAAAATTTGATCGTTGTCGTAGGCGTCAAAAATAATTACACTTTATTACTACTAAAAATATATTATGAAGCAAGTGCAAGAAAGGATCGCTCCCACAAAGAGGTCTAGGTTGTCGTTTGTTTCGATTTCTTATATAAACAAAGGGGGGATTTTTCTGATTTTATGTAAAATGAAATTAAACTAAAAGCAAACAAAGCAAAGCAAGCACGCAAATATGTGAAGATATTGGTTAAGGATTTCATCTTCAATCACAAACATGTATTCAACATAATAACTAGAATTGATATTTTAATCACAACTTTTATCAAAGGCCCTAGAATACCTTGATCGCAAGTATATCCATAAAATTTCCTCTTGTCATCAACAAACATATTAAAAGATATGAATATGAATTTTATCTTAGAGAACAACCTAACGTGTAAAAGCACTAATCAAGTTTAATTCTTTAGATGCATTAAGTTCTATGAAATCAGGCCAATCAAAGCAATCGAACGTGTAAAAGCACTAATCCATTTAACAAAGGTTATGACTCACTTGTGACTAGTAGGATATATCACTACAAGCACTACCCACAATTATGCTATCTTGCAATCGAAATTTATCACTTTTCGTATAATAAACTATAATCTAGCAATAGAGATGAAAGTAAATTCAATCGATTCGCGACTCGACTAAACATGCATTCAACTCATATGACAATATTAATGGTGAATCATAAACGATAAAGCATGGAGACAAAACTAATTTATTGAATAAGAAACATGCCTTGTGAAATCAAATTAATCCATAACCAATGATAAAATTAACTACTCATGTTAATGGGGTTCATAACAAGAAGAAAAATAATAGTTTCCATGTCTAAAACCCTAGAACAAAAGTAAAAGTAAAGATCCTCTTAAAGAAGCAGTGTGAATAGGCTTATATCTCTTTTCTTCCGTGGGAATAGGTTTTCCCAAATATTAGACTTGCTTGCAAACCTCGACCAAGGCACGACCTCTTCACGTTCCAGCCCAATACAGGCCCATAATCTAACTCCCTCAGCTTGTCAGTCTTGCAGAACTGACATGCTAATTTACCTTGTCCGAGCAGGTTTCGCCTAAATCACTCCTTCCCTGCACTACTTCTTAGCTTAAGTTGCTCAATAATTTCGGAAGCCATCTCCTTCTCATTACTTGACTATCTTTGTAACATCGTTCACTCATTCTCCTCTATGATCTCAAACTGCATAGTCTTCTCAATATCAACAGCACAACCTGCAATGCACATACTTCCTTCTTGCAAATTCAATTCCATAACCTGTAACACCACAGCTCCCATTGGAGACCACCAGGTTCCATGAGATACGGCATCATTTGATCACTAACATCGCCACATTCATTAACTCATCTGCAATCTCATGCTGACCAACACAACCACTAATCTTCCTGTAACAATTCGTAACTTCATTTCAAATTTCGACCCTCACACCAACCGCAACTTCCATCACCGAGATGTTTTACGTCTTCTTTGAGTTCATAGCCATTGCATTAAACCTCGGCTCATAAGACTTGAGCTTTATTTCTCGGCACCATCACTTGCATCATAGCAACAGCAGCGACATCTCAACTCGGCTGACACATCCATACGCTTTTGACAACTCTACGAGAACCATTGTCATTTCAGTTCAGCGCAACTCCTAACCCGCATTTGTCTTGTAACAATCTTGAGCCATTACAAATTTGTAATGCCATTACTTGAACTGAAGCTTCAATCATTCACTAGAACATAACCACCACTAACTTGTAAACTACATCTCAGCTCATCACCACTAGCCATTGTCACTGCACTTCATACAACCCATTACAGCATCCTGACTCTACTCCAGCTTAAGTCGCAACCAGCACACACAACCAGCACCACTGCAATCTCAGTCTTGTCACTGCAACATAGCATCACCATCACATCTCGAACCCATTACTGCCAATACAATAACACCTACATCTGCTCAGGCCACTGCACCCGTGACATCAAATCAAGCACAACCCACCTTTAATTCCATTATCAGGCACACTCCAAAACAGACCCATTTCGATCTCATCTCAAATTCAGCATTAGTACTAGCAAATCGACCAACTGATTCCTTGTAATTCCATGTTTTCTCTTCCCTGAAGCTGTAGTTGTAACCTCCATTTCATGACCACCAAACCATGGCAGCAACATCATTTCCTTGCATCAGTTCAGATGAATCCATAACTTCAATCCACACCAACATGGCCATATAATTTCAGTACTTCCATTTGTTTCATGTATTGCATTCATTATAAGCAGCTCAAGAACCATCTCCATTTCAACTACATTATATTCTGAGCACTTCACCTGTACCTGAGTCTCCTATGTTGCTTCAATAGCAGCTGCATCAACCAACAACACAAGCAACCACCATCTCTGAAATCAACAGCGTCAACCACCTGCAACTTCAATTAACACACCCATCTTATAATTCCAACCTTCATCTATGGTGATTCAGCCACCCTAATTAGGTAGCACAACTTCTTATAAACCGAGTTAGACTCATACCCATCTTCAATTTCATCTCGGATTCAACCTCCACTGCCAAATCGAACTCGAGAAGAAACCCATTTCATCTGAACTCGAACCCTATCTCTTCTTGATCCAAAATTCTTTCCTAATGTTCTCATCTTCTCCCTAGTTCCCCAGCACCACCAACAAATTCACAAACTCCGTCATTCACAGCAGCACCACAGACCCATATCTTTAATTCTTCTCTATCACAGCAAACCCAATCTTCAAATCAACACCGACACCCATTTCAGTAAAATCAGGTCTCTCACCAGCTTTAATTTCAGATATGTTTCTCTGTCTTCTTCTCAAATCTGCTTCAATTGACTAATCCGAGCAACCACCAGATTCACCATGGAGGCAACAGTTTCCACGCTCAGAAACCACCATCACCATTTTCATGATCTCAATTCTAAAACCCCTCATCATTTCTCTTTCACATCAGCTTCCGGAGTGGAGCAAAGAATGAGAAGAAAATGTTCTTCTCTATTCTAGAATCAGGGTTTGGGTAGCAGCCCCTTAACTTCAGCCGGTCTGTCTTTAGTGATGATGTAGGAACTTCAGCTGGTTGGCCCTTAATTTCAGTTGGGATCCAAATATCTCTTGCCTGCAAAATGACCATTGTGCTCTTTTGTGCCTATTTCTTCATCTTTTGCTCAAATGACTCCATAGTACCTAAATAACTCAAAACCACACATAAGATACATAATTTACATGAAAACTCGCAAAAGAAAGCATAAATACTAGATATAAATCTAGGTGTTTATCACACCTATCATCAGCAGCTACGTTAGGTGAATCCGTCTCCAGAACGATACACTCTAGTTGCAAACTCACTGCCCATTGCACTGCCTCTAATGCTGCCATACACTCTCCTTCCTCAGCACTTAGATATCCATCTCAGTAGATGCATTTCGACCATCGATGAGCCCCTGCAAAATCCCTGATTATTAGTCAAATTCCACATTCCTTATGCAATAACTTATAAGAAGCATCAAAATTAATAGTTAGAAAAGGTGCAAGGTGGTGTCCAAGTAATATTTACGGACAAAGGTTTAGTGGTTCTAAGCATGGTAGAGATAGATTTATCGGAAATAACAGATTGAAGAAGGTTTTGAGATATTCTTGTGCAAGAGATTAGGTTAGGTTTGGAATTATCAAATACTGCATTGCATCTCTCCTTCCAAACTTCCCAGATAGCACAAGATATCTGAATGATCCAAGAATCCTCTGCTTGATTGTTGTTGTCAAACCAACTCAAAATCCAATATTGTAGGTTTTGAAAGCTTGTCATAGAGCTAAGGCCACACGGAAGAAGTTAAGGCGCTCTGGTTAAGGTACAGTTCATTAACAAGTGCTCAGAAGTTTCCAACCCCTTATTGCAAAACTGACAAACTGAAGTATTTCCACCTGCATTTATCGTGAGCCTTTCGCTTATGGGAACAGTATCAGTGAGGCATTTCCACAAGAAGAGCTTAACTTTTGCCGCAGTCTTCAGTCTCTGACTTTTTCCAAACTTGATATTAATCCGAGATTCTTTGGTGAACTATGTTTTATGTCCATCAATTTCCTATAGGCTGACTTGACGGTAAATTGTCCATTGTTGCTAAGCGTCCAGATCAGGTTATCTTCTGCTTGTTGAGGAATTCTTATTTGCAAGATCTTGATAGCAGCATCAGCGTGAAAAAGTTCTTGGATAACTTCATATTTTCAAGTCTTTGTCGCTGACTCAATCAAGTCTGACACAAGATGATAATCCTGAACATTAATGGAAGAGTTTGCAGCTGGAACAAGAGTATCTTCAAAGCCTACCACCCATCTGTCACTCCAAATCATGATGTTTTTCCCATTCCCAACCTGCCAGAAACTGAATTTCCTGATAAAATTCACACGTTTATAATGTTCTTCCATGCCCAAGTTGCATTCTTTTCTCGGGGGCATGTAAAAGACCACAGTTTGGAAAATACTTTGCCTTTAAAGCTTTAGCGCATTGTTGGTCTGAGTTTTTGCAAAGTCTCCAAGATGACCTTGCTCAGTAAAGCTTGATTGAAGCATTTCATGTCTCTAAACCCCAGTCCTCCATTTTCTTTATCAGTGCACAACTTTGTCCGAGAAATTGTGGTTATGACTTTGCTTTTGTCTTTGTTCCACCAAAAAAGTCTTTGAACTCTCTCTAGTTCATTAATTGTGTTATCTGGTAGTTGGAAAGTACCCATTTGATGTAGTGGCATGGCAGTAAGGACATGTTTAACCAGTATTGGTCTTCCTGAGTGATTTACCAACTTCCCTTTCCATCTTGATAATCTTGTTTTCATAGTTCCAACAATTCTAGAAAAGGATTTTGTCTTTCTTCTGTTTAAGAATATAGGAATACCTAAATAAACCTCTTCCATATTCATGCATTGAACTTGTAATCTTCTTGATAGCATTCTACAATGTCTTGGATGGAGATTGTTGGAGCAATGAACTACTGATTTTTGGAAGTTTATTTGTTGGCCTGAGCTTTCACTGAACTCCTGAATTACATCTAGAAGGTTGTTGACATTGTGAATATTTTCTCTGGTGAATAAGAGACAATCATCTGCAAACAGCAAATGTGTCACTTGAGGAGCATTTCTGGAAATCTTCACACCCTGAATTTTGTTAGTATCTTCTGCATCATCCATAGCTCTAGTGAAAACCTCCATAGTCATGAGGAAAAGATAGGGTGACAATGGGTCACCTTGTCTAAGACCTCTTGTAGGTTTGTAAGAAGATCATAGTGAATCATTCAGTTTAATGCTTATTTCTGAAGTAGGAATGCACTCCTCAATGAGATCACACCAGGTATTTGAAAAGCCCATCTTTAGCATTATCCATCTTATAAAAACCCACTCAACTCTGTCAAAGGCCTTTGACATATCCAACTTTAGTGCCATATAGCCTTTTTAGGTTTGTAAGAAGATCATAGTGAATCATTCAGGTTTAATGCTTATTTAAAGTAGTAATGCACTCCTCAATGAGATCACACCAGGTATTTGAAAAGCCCATCTTTAGCATTATCCATCTTATAAAAACCCACTCAACTCTGTCAAAGGCCTTTGACATATCCAACTTTAGTGCCATATAGCCTTTTTTTTCCTTTTTTCTTCTTCATACTGTGAATAAGCTCTTGTGCAAGGAATACATTATCTGTAATTTGTCTGCCTGAGACAAATGGAGATTGCATTGGTGAAATGATCTGGTCCATATACAACTTTAATCTTGTTGCTAGAAGTTTTTTGATTAACTTTTATGTTGTATTGTACAAGGCAATTGGCCTATACTCAGCTGGAGACTGTGGAAGCTTTACTTTTGGGATAAGAGTTATATTTGTCTTGTTCATACTCTTGAGCAACTTGCCTGTTGTGAAGAATCTCTGAACCATGTCAATAATATCTTGACCAACTATATCCCATTATGTCTGAAAAAAACCTGGAGGGAAGCCATCTGGCCCTGGAGCCTTCCATGGTTTCATTGCCTTTAGGACATTATAAATTTCTTCAGCATCAGGAACCCTTGTAAGACAGATATTATCTGCATCATTGATCTGCTCTAGAATTATATTAAGAAGTCTTTCGAAGAAGTGGGGCTGGTAGTGGTACTAACTTGAATGAAGTGTTTATTAAGAAGCAACTCCATTTCCTCTCTACCAATACACCAGTTCCCATCGCTATCTTTTAAATCTTCAATTCTGTTTCTAGATCTTCTGTAGTATGCAAATGCTTTGTGTTATTGTCCATATCAATGATGTTGCCTTCACCTGATTTTTGCCTCCAGAATTGGTTTTCCCTCTGTTGCCATTCTTCTGTTTGTTGCTCCACATGTTGAACTTCATGAGTATTACTGCCATCAGTTGAAGAAGCTTGTAAGTGATTCATCTCTTGCTGCAAATCTTTTATTCTGTCTTGAATGTTACCAAAAGTTGTTCTGTTCCACTTAGAAAGATATCTCCTTGTGCAGCTCAGTTTTTTCTATAATTTAAAACTTTAAGAACCCTTACTTCATGTACCCAAGCTAAAGAAATTTGGTCTCTGCAAGTTGTATCCCTTAACCAACACTCAAAAAAACTCCAAATTTTTTTCCCTTGATAACTACTAGTGGAAAGATTCAAAAGAACTGGACAGTGATCAGATCCCATTTGAGGTAGATGAAGAAGGTGAGCATTTGGAAAGAGAAGTATCCATTTTGAGATGAACATAGCCCTGTCAAGCCTTGATTTAATTCTTCCAGTACCATGCTTGTTGCTTGTCCAGGTAAAAGGATTACCATGAAATCCTAAATCTTTTAAACCTGCATCACCAATATCTTTGAACAATACTAGAAGAGGTTGAAGAGGAGGCATTGTTAGTATATCTATCCTCTAAATTGATAGTGATATTTAAATCATCAAGTACAATCCGGGGGTAAAGAAGGATTATCTTTTCCTAATTTACTAATGTAGCTCCATTGCTCACTTCTCAAATGGTTGTATGGTGTTCCATACATACATGTTAACAACTATTCTGGTTTAGATGGGTCACTTACAATAAGGCAGTGAATCATGTTATTATCATGAACAGTAATTTCTAGTTTGAAACCATCTTTCCATAAGATAATTAAACCACCATCTCTGCCAAAACTAGGGACATAGAAAGAGTTTGGAAACTTTAAAGGCTTGACAAAGTTTAGAATTTTATCATAATCAATTTTTGTCTCACACAAAAAGACTAGGTCAGGATTGTAAAACTTATTTAAATACTTTAAATGATTCCTAGTATTTTTGTTTTTAAAGCCATTGCAATTCCAACTAATAATCCTCATTCTAATGATAAAATTGTTGATTTTGCAAAACTATTATAGAATTTAATGAGAAGATGAAACGTACGAAAGAAGAAATCAAAAGTAAAGTTTGTAAATGAGATGCAGTGTCTAGAAAATACTTGAATCTCCAGTGTTGCATTGCTGGATTGTGCAGTTTCCTTGATAGTCATTTGTGGTGCAGAATTCTCCAGTTGTTTTCCATTACCAGGATTAGTAGAGGATGAAGATGATTGATCCTGAATGTCACTTTGGCTAGTAGAGTTCCTCTGACGTTTGCCTAGTCTGCCTTTCTCCTCAAGAGTAGTTTCACCACTATTTGCTGAAGTATTTCCAAACCCAATAAAAATCCCATCTTTTGGTGGAACAAAGGGAGCTGCCTTCACCATTTTCTTTTGACTATGTTGAGGTGCAACATCAGGATTTGATTTCTGAGTTGCCGTAATCCTTCTGCGGTTCTTTGAGTTCCCAAAATAATGAGGTTTCGGTGAGCTAATTCCAGGAATATTGTTGCAGCAGCACAAGCCTTTTTAGAGTGCTTCAAGATAAAGCAATTTGGGCAAATCCTATGTGGTTGCTTTTCATAAAAAAAAAAAAAAAAAAAAAACGAATCCATTTTGTGTTACCTGCTGAGTTAATTGCTAGAATTCCTCTTCTCGGTGGAGTTTGGAGGTTGATTTTCACACAAACTTTCACATATTTGCCTGGAGTTGGAATTGCATCTTTTGGCTCAATAGCACGAACTTCTCCCATGATTTTTCCCATGTACTCAATGATCTTGACTTTCATAAGTTCTGGCAGCAAACCTTTTAGTTCAATCCAGAAGTCTTGAGTATCCCAATCAAAGTCCTTATAAATACAACTTTCCCAATAATGGTGAAGAACAACTAAATGACCATCTATGCTCCATGGTCTTGTTATGAATACATTGTTGAGATGCGTCTAGTTTTTGAACTTGAAATTCGATAACTTTGATTTCTTCGGGGAGGATAAAATTCCAGGTAAACTGAATATGTTTCTTTACAGTCTTATCACTCATTTTCCCTTCGATAATAATGTTACCAATGAGGCAGTTATCCCATTGACCTTCTTCTGTGTCCTCTTATTCAGACTCATAGTGATGAACAATAGCTTCCGATGCACTTCCCAATTCAAGTGTTGCATTCTGGAACTTTTCTGTGAGATCTGTAACAGTTTCAGTTGGAGCATCTGCCATTCTTTTGTTCTTGATGAAACTGTTGTCGCCTCCAAAACGATGATGTTTTTTATAAAGCTTTGGGATTGTATAATTAGGGTTAGGGTTATGAACAACTGTATCATATCTTGACTGCTGGATATTCACCGTATAAGATATACTCAAGGCATGAAATTTTGATCTAACTATGGAAAGTTGGTTGTGTTTGGTTGACTGGCGAGATGGGGGGAATTGATTTTCAAATTTATGACGGCTTTTTTCGGTGCGGTGGAAGGTGAACGCCACGTGTTCTTTGTTTTTGGATTTGAAAACAATCTGTAACAAGATCGTCGCTGACTCGGGAATCGGTTTGAACTCTAACCTTGATAATGGAAACAATGGAGAAATCTTCAGCTTCAACAAGCTTGTAATCAACCACAGCAAACGCTAAAACTATCAAAAAACACAGAGACAAACGTCTGTGTGACAAACGACGAATGGGCAAACGCCATTTAACTTGAACTTGCACAATCTATTAATACACAGTGAAGAAAGGTATAAAGTTAGTGAGACATTGATTTCAATAGTAAACGAAAATTGTAGAGAAGAATAAAATGGGCACTAAACTAAGAGTTTAAATCAGAGATGATAATGGTTGTATAAAGTTGAAAAAAACATTCATAAAGTTATAAAAATTGATTTTTAATCAATTTTGTAATCTTGATTCATAGAGGTAAGATGCGGAGATTAAAAGATAAACTAAACGAAAAATGTAGATTAGAGATCTAGTGCAGCGGGTCAATCATTAAAAAACATGTAATTTTGAAGGAATCATTAGAAACTAGATGAAAAGAACTGAGTTCGTAAAACGGGTTAATCGCCCGATTCTCAGAGACTCTCTCTCTTCACAGTACTTATCGGCTGCCTTGTTATTGAAATATTATTCTCCACAAGCACCAATTATTTTGTCATTCTATTTCCTTCCTTTATTTTTCTTTTGGCTTGAAATTTTTTTTCCCCAACAGTTATCCTCAATGAACTGTGCAAACAAAAAATATTATGCATGACGTAGTGAAGCGTTGAAGAGGAGAACTCTTGAGAGTTGAGAGATAAGGACTGATTTCTTGATAAGTTGCATATATGACATATTCGAGCTCCAATCAAATCCATCAATTTATTCTCTCTTAAACTTAAACCTAGTTGTACTACTCTTAGTCATATATACCATCTTAATTAATAAAATCAAACCTAATCTTTAAGAGGTCATATTATTATTCTTCTTTTAATATAAAATTTTGAATATATACAAGAACACTTGATGACAAAGATAACCTATTTTCAATCTTAATCTTAGCTTTCAGCCCATTTTAACTAAAAGAAATACTACTAGGGAGTACGGTCCTGATTGTATGGACGGACCAACCTACAATCATGTGAGCCAACAAATAGTGAGAAGGACGTATGCTTACCATTTCGGTTACTGACACAAAACCAGGAGGCCAAGGGGATGTGAACATTCACTAATTCTAGGATTGATAGATAGAGTACTCACCAATTTTTTTTCTGATATTTTGGCTAATCGACGTCTAAATCATCATTAATCAAGGTAAATGTCCTTTCTTGGCAAGACAGAACGACAGATGCCCACTCAGTGATAGAAACATATCCAACAGTATCCAATTACAATCCGCAAGCTACCAAGTACAACTCTTGAATGGCTTTTATCAATTAATATCCTATTATCCACTTTATTCAAACAAACAAACAAAAAAAGAGTACCCACTGGTGATCAGAGAGAACAAACATGATGCTCAAGGTCAAGGATTATGTACCATGTTAGCTAACAAGATATACTTTCTCTCTGCAATAAAGACATCGCAGCCAAACTACATCTGGTGGAAACAATCGATATAATTTATGGATAGGGTGCTTGTAGTGATTGAATAACCAAAATTAATCAAACTTTGAGAGAGCTCCAAACTATTAGTACCATTAGAGAGAGTCTTAACTAGAATACCGCTAGCACGGTGGGGAGGGCCGACCGAAGAAAAAAAGAAACACTGGTGTAAGAGCATCCACAGTCGTGGAGTATAACCAAATTTTTTGGTAAAAAAGCAGCCTTGATGGAGACGGAGTAAAGAGTAAAGACAGGACTATAACCAAAACCCAGACCATATTTAGTCTTTAGTACTGGTCTTTAGTCGGGCGTAAATTGAAGTTGCGCTGATGGGCGTAACTCAAAGTTGCGCCCCAACAATTAAAAAATGGGCGCAACTTTGGGTTGCGCCCAACAATAATTAAAAAAAAAAAAAAAAAAAAAAAAAAAAAAAAGGGACGAGATTTGGAGTTGCGCCTGATTGGGGCGTAACTCAAAGTTGCGCCTCACCAAATTTTAGTCTCCCTCCACTGCGTTACAACACGGACTAAACCCAAATTTTAGTTTTTTTTTGCTCTTTGCTCTTTGGTTATGGTCGCACCACTGCAGTTGCTCTAATTGGACTATAAAAGAAAATTTGTGTCTAAAATGAAATAATCATTTTTCCTGAAACGGAGGGAGTACATCGTTTTATTATTTGCAATGAAAATTTGTTGATGCATAAACCAAAATATGGCTACATAACGTGTTATGTATACTTTGTGGTAGTTTGCATAAAGGCTATGAAATCAATTTATGAAAATTGTGCCTAAACTGATAAACACCTCCGAATTTTTCGTAAAAACTTTAAATTTGATATTATTATTTGTACTCATTGTGTATATCTCTTTAAAATCTTTCCAACGAGATAAAATTTGTAAAATTTCAAGGCACGGATTTTTAGATATGTTATTTTCTAGTTTGCTTGCCAATTATACTCCTAAAAAAATATAATACGCAAGGAATTATAATACAATTTGACTTTTATACCTATTTAGCCTTCCTCTTCCTCTTCCTCTTTGGTTTATTTACGAAGATGTCTAATACCTATTTGCCCTTCCTCTTCGGTTTATTTACGAAAATGTCTAATACCTATTTGCGCTTCCTCTTCGGTTTATTTACGAAAATGTCTAAAGGAAAAAAAGGAAAATTTGTTTCGGATGGGCATTTTGGTTTTGACCGAACTATTACCAATCCTTTTTGTGTCAATTGATCACTTACATTTTACGAAAAAGTGATCATATAGAAGATCCTCCCTCCCTCGCTTCGCTTGGTCGGTCGACCCAAATATTGACTCATTCATACCAAGTTCATTCTCAGATTGAATTGAAGGAATTAGACTTTAGTTTGGTCATTTTATAGCATATGCAATTATTAACACAAATTTCAGATTCCCAAACAGCATAAATGTCATATTTTGGGTCTAGGCCAATATTAGATTTTAAAAAAAAAAAAATCTCAATGTGCAGTCTAACCTCGATAAATGAATACACTAGGGACCGGAAAAAAAATATTCGTTTAAGCGAGGTTATTTATCGATAAATGAATATATCATTCATTTAGAGAGTATTTTAACTTTTACTTGTATAATTCTGATATTTTCGAACTAGAAATCGGTCAATTAGAATACATATTTAAGAATTAACCTATGTCATTTTTAATTTACGCTATAAGAAATGTGATGGATTTGAACATTTCTTAAACTAGTTTAATGTGAGTAATGCGGTTATGAAATCTCCTACGAAACGAAGAAACTATTGAGTTTAATAAATTATGAGAATGATCTGAATTAGATGATAGTAATACCATACCAAATATGTCATCAAAAGAGACATTTCAAGCAGTAATCATCATAAAATAGTTTTCTTGTTCAAAAAAATAAAATCATAAAATAGTTTTGTTGTAACAGGAGCAAAATATTCGGAACTTATACATGCATTACAAAAGAATAAGTATGGGAGGCAATTTAGTTTGGTGGAAGAAAATACAATCATTATTATATGCATTTTTTAAAAAGAAATGATTTCTCATAAGAACATTATTGATTTGACGAAGTATTTTGGTTTGTTTATATATATTCTTTATATTATGAAATGTAGTGATTATTCATATATGACCTTTAAAGTCTCAATTTTTTTTTCATTAATGCATTTAGCGAAGATATTCCTTTATCCCCTTTGCCCGAATCGGGACCCAAAAATATTATTCGTTTATCGAGCATTTATTTATCGAGGTTAGACCGTAGGTAGGTTCATAAAAAAGGATAAAGGTAAAGAAATCCTACAAAGTTAGACCACTTGAGCTGGGTGCAAACAAATTTCTCTCTAATGAGAGTTTTCAACCAAACGGGGGAATCACTTCCCAAAATAACGAAATACTACTCGTTCTAGCTTTTTAGCCAAACAATAGGCTACTTCATTTGTATCTCTACGAACATGAACACAAACCCAACTCTTTGAATCTTCTTAATAGTTCCTTACAATCCATAATAATCGGGTTATTGATCCATCTAACAGATCCTATATTTTCATTTATGGACGAACTAAATTCGGAAGTCTCCTCCAAATGCATCTTTGTATGTTGTTTCTTTTCGCCCATTTGATCGCCTCCCAAGCTGCAATAGCCACGCATGTTCTTCATTTTCGAGATGCTCTGGGATGCACCATGTTCGCAAAAGATCCTGCATCATCAATCAATATTAGACCAGATCCCATAGTTTTATTTTCTTTTTGGAGTGCCGCATCGAAATTAATTTTTTTTAAATCAGTTTGTGGAGGGTTCCATCTGATTTGCTTTATAACTCTGCCAGCATGCATGTTCCCAACTGTGTGTTTCTTGAAGTGCTCGTTCTACTCAAATATCTCTTTAGTAACCAGTCTTACAACCCCACCTACTTGGAATTGAGTATTTTCAAACACACACGAGCATCTTGCCTTCCAGATATTCCAAAGAGTATATCCTGCCATAATTTTGAAATCATCCTGCATATTATTTGATGTCTTGACTTGAAATCCAATCCTTGAGAGACTGCCCAGCTATATTTCTTAGAAAAAACCTATCCGTTGCCATCCACACCTGCTAGTTAGCTGACAGTTTAATAACATATGATCAATAGACTCAATATTATTATTACAAAGCGGACAACATGAGTTTATACTTGGCACAAATCTAGCAAGTCTTTCCCTGACAGGTAGACAATTATGAACACATTTCCATAGGAAGTGTAAAATCTTTGGAGGTAAAGGAGTCTTCCAAAATTTTATCTAAGGAAAATTCAGCTGAGTAGCAATTAGGTTAGCATCGTGACCTGCACTATTAATGGTTTTATAGGCAGTCTTCACCGAGAATATATCATTGCTAGAGGGAGTCCATCTTAAAGTATCACTTCCCTTCATATGGATCCTAATCTTACAAATTTCATCCTGATCGACAGTCAAACAAAGCATTTAAGATATCTATATTCCAAGTATTAGTTCAGGTATGATCGACAGTCTTTAAGTCAATAGATCTAAACCTAGATGACACCAAATCATATCTATTGGGTATCGGTTTATGATCCCAAATTAAGATTAATTTTCCATTTCCAACCTCCCAACAATAGTTTTGCTTTATGATTTGTAAACCATCGTATATTCCTTTCCAGACCCATGAGCCCTTCTTCTTAGCATAAACAAGGGGATGGCTATTGGGGAAACATTTATATTTCAAGACCCTAATTGTTGGGATGTCTCTAGTCACCTTGATTCCCTGTATATCCCCCTACAGACTCAGCATTAATAATAAGTCTAGAGAAAGCTTACATACATATAATAATGGTTGCTTAGTAAGCATTAGCTTGTTTATATCCAAACCATATCGTCAAGCAACCAAGATTTCAGAAAAATAAACCAACCATTCTAGAGATAAAACAGATAAACATAGCTTTGAATAAAAGATATGATACCGCGGTAAAGGGGATTGGGATCACAGAGTGCTGGAAGAACACAAGCTCTCTTGGATATCAAAATTGGTTTTACCTATTTACCACCCATATATTTCCTATTTCCCACCCACATGCAAAACGAAAAGTAATATCACTATTTTTAACGTGGCCAAACAACACCCACTGTCATTATACTCCATACTCATTGGAACCGTCACTTTTATCAGCGACCGTCAAATCCCTCTCAAATCTCAACCCTAACTAAATTGCCACCACCCCATCATCGTTTTGTTTACTACCATCACCATCATACAATTAACAGGAGCATCTCCATGGGTATAAAAATGTTCTTTATTAAAAAGGAATTCAATCGCAATGTTAAATCTTAGAAAATCCATCTAAAGGACATCGTTTACTTGATCATAAATCATCAGTTATTTGGTGGATCTTTTGGGAATATGATAATAAGCCATCATTGTGATTGTTTGCTGGTTTTATGTTGTAACGATCCAAAAGTAGGTTGGGAGAATTAAAGCCCATAATTTGATTCTCCAGCTTCCACTAACGCCCACATACATGACTAATACTTTTTTTCTTTTTTGGTTTTGAAACAATCCGCGGGGTTAAGGAGACCCCAACCAAACAAAGGACAAAGAAAACCAAAAAACCACAACCTAAGAACACCTAAAATACACTTTAAAATTTCTATCCTCCTCAATAATCTTCTTTTAACTCATCACTAATACATGACTAATACAGTGATGGTGTTCTTGGTTCCTGTAGGGGAGTGGGTTTTGTTTACCGGAATCAAGTATAGTCACATTATTTTTGGTTTTTACATCAAGGGTGGGAAATAGGAAAAGTATGGGTGATGAATAGGGAAAACCATCAAAATTTGATCATAATAACGAACATGAGGATGGAGGAATGACTATTTGCATTTTCTTCAAAGAAATGTACATCACAAAGATGCAAAGTTCCCCTCTGTGAAAGAAACAGGAAGTGATTCATGAGAAGTTCACGGCATATATTTGTCCAACCGGATGCTACATGGTTCTTCTATGGTCATAAAACATCATGGACAGAAGATATAAATTTGTAATGTATGACAGCATTTCAGTAACTCAAATGAATTTTAGACATAAGTTATGTGCATTTGTGAAAGCTTATACTCCGGATTTTGCATGCAGCTCACTCTGGGGATGGTGGATAATGATGTTCAGATCTCAGTGGGACGAGATGTGTTTGTTGCATCAATCGACAACATAGTTTGGTGCAACAGCTAAAATCCTTCTATCTCTAGTCGATAACTCTTGTTCACCTTCTGCAGCTGTGCTTCCGTCGTCTAGAACTATCAGATGGCCTTCCCTTCTTATCAAACTCTGGAATTACATGAAATTACATTAGATAGAGCATCACAAGCTACAAAACTTCTCTTATTTCCATCTATAAAAATTTATGAAGTTCACTCTGGAAGAAAATCTTATTTAGTTAACCTCAATTATAGCTTTGACTTTGTCAACCTCTTTCCCAGCCTCATCCAAAGAACTGTATGCTGATTTTTCGTTCTGCTGAGCGATGTACATTTGGATCAAATCCTTCTGTCTCATTCCCGCCAAGCCAGTCCCTACAAGTTAGTTTTATTTTCTGGTTAAACTTTTCATGTGTAAAATTGAGAATTCTGCATGTGAAAATATGTGTGCTGGGTCTTTAGGGTTTCTCCTTAAGATATCATAAATGCGCAAACCACGGTGAGGACTTTTAGTATTTTGAAAATTGGTGTAATTGCCTAAGCACCAGATTTAGGGGAAATGAAAACTTCACATACCATCCTGTGCTACAGTGTCTTCATGCTGTCGAAGGTGCAAAATAAGAGATTGTGTAACCCTCTGAAAGTACTCATCGGTTATCACTAGTTTCCTCCTTGATGGGTACCGGTCCCTGCTCCGCTCTCTGCATTGTGATATTCAACATGATTACTATGCATTGCTACAAAAAAAAAATGTTTGTGTTTAGGTGATACCCTGATTTTCAGGTGCAGCAGCCTCATAACTTGGATGAGCATCGCCTTGATCAGATGCTCTGCTTCCACCAATATCATCATATACTATATCTTGGAAATCGGACAAATCGATCTCACTCGATTCAACACTGTAGTGATGGAAAGAAGTTAAAATAATTCATGTGAACGGGGGAATGCACTACACTTAAGATATGTGGTCAAGCTCCTTACCTGATTATCGATGTTTTTAGAAGTCTCACAGCCACGCGGACATGGCGTGGCTCTACCTGTAAACAAACTATAATGTCAAGATAAATGGAACATGCAGATAAACAAAGGATGAGCAGATTACCATAGGCTCACCTGATGCTCCAAATAACTTCGAGCAATGGCCTCTGACAGCCTAATCAGTGCCTCAAGCTGCCTAACTGTCATCCGGTAAGCCACTCTACCCCCAGGAGCTGTATCACCTCTTCGTAGAGCAACATAAGACTCCACCAGCACTTTCTTTGCATCTGCGGTTAGCTGTATAGCATTCAAACAGCTCACAAACATGGCTGGAACATGATAGCAGCATGCAAAGTATTTGGCTTTTGGAAACAAAAGAAAAGTCATGCTTGCCAAAAAAAAACTAAGGACAACAAACCTTAGGTTTCAGAGTCTTGGCATGTGCAATATAACGCTTCAGTTGTGCAGTAGTAAATGCAGGGGAAAGTGCCTCTTCATGCTTCTGATGAACCCTTACAATGTGATGGGCAATGTGGTAATCAGTTTGATCATCTGGTTCGTCGATCATTACATACACCAGATCAAACCTCGAAAGGATAGCAGGAGGAAGGGCCACATTGTACTAAACGACAAAAGATCAAGTTTGATTGCTTCAGAGAAAATTGTTTCAAAACAGAACCAACACTAATTGCTGACAGTTCATTTATGTTACAGAATAAAAGACCTGAATGGTTGTAGAACATTCTATTTTGAAACTGAAACAGAATATGCGCAAAGAATATCAATTTCATAGAATATAATGGTGCTTGAAAAATGAAAAAAAAAAATAGTGAATAGAAAAGAACGGTTAACACTCTGAGGAGTTCCAACCTTGAGGGTTTCGATTTATCGTAACGTCCTCCAGTAGGGTTGGCAGCAGCTAAAATAGATGTTCGGGCATTTAAAGTTGCTTGTATCCCTGCTTTTGTGATGCTTATTGTCTGTTGTTCCATAGCTTCGTGAATGGCAACCTTGAAACCAATTATAGGAGGTTTTAGAAATCCAAAATAGCAACATCATAAGATTTAGAGGCTACAAGAAGAATGTCAGAAGATTACCTGGTCTCTAACATCCATTTTATCAAATTCGTCGATACAACAGATGCCATTATCAGCCAGCATAAGAGCACCAGCCTGAAATGAACATGATAAGTCATAAGCTAAGAAAGAGCAACTTAAAATTCCTACTTACGGTTCCCATTTGTATATTAAGTTGAAGATAATGACATGGTTGTAGGACGTGTTTATAGAGGGCAAGTTATTTATATCCACACCAATCAACATATAGCCATATGAAAGAAATGCTACCTCAATACAGAACTCCCGGTTTCTGGTTCTTTGGCTACAGTTGCTGTCAAACCTGCGGCTGAAGAGGATTTTCCAGATGTGTAGACGGATCGTGGAACCAGGTTTGTGGTATACCTTCAAAGTAGATATATAACCCACAACAAAAGAGATGGCCCTCTAGGTAAGAAACTCAGAAAATAAAACAGAAACAACGAAGAAAGATATATACACAGATAGGAAGAATGGCATACTTAAGGAACTGAGACTTTGCACAGCTGGGATCGCCAACTATACAAACATTAATGTCACCCCTGAGGTTGATCCCTTCATGAGTGAACTTGTGGACACCACCTAAGAGCATAAGAAGGATAGCTCGTTTTATCTCTTGGTGACCAAAAATAGTGGGAGCAATGCTATCCACAATCTTATTGAAGAAATCAGGGTGTTCCTCATCCCATGAATTTCAGCCTCCTCTTCTTTCTGCCAACATAATATATGCAACATATTAATCGGAATTCATAGATCCATTGGAGAAATCTGGAAATTCAACAAAGTGCTGCTCGAAGACGGCAAGAATAAAGAACCCAATAAGAACATATACGCAAAAAATGTAATCAGTTTCTGGTTGTGAAGATGGCAAGAATAAAGAACCCAATACGAACATGATACAGACACATGTAAACAGTTTCTAGTCACAACAGCGAAAAACACTAACAAACACCCTCACCTTTCCAGAGAACAAACTCAAATATCTTACATTCATATAAGATCTGATGTCACTCATGACCACAACCAATCAGATGAACGCATGAGCGGAACCAACCAGGTGAACACAGTAGGTCATAATTGGCAGTAGATGGTAACAATTGATCATTAAAACTCTAACCAGACAAAGAACTGAAGAAGACTCTAGAGACAAAGAGCCTTCAAAGAGAACCTAAACTTAAGAAACCATTGAATGGACGAGATAATTAAGGGAAGAAAAACGAAGTACACTCATTTGTCACAAAGAAACATCAAGGAAAAATAGAAGGACCCAAGATTATTGCTGGTGTCCTATTGCTCACCGTTAATTGCTGGCAGTCTTCGTCATCAGCATCCTTCTTTCTATTCTAATATCGTTATCCTTTCTTCCATCAGACACCTGAAAATTTAATATCGTTAAAACCATTCAACACCTAGCACAAACAAGGCTCAGTAATATCATAAACCATGGAGCCTGAACCTGCACTGAATTGGCGATGAAGGCAAGTCGGTAAGAGAGATCTCTCACTCCAAGTGCACGAAGACCCCTGACACCTTCATGTCCACCACCAGACCGCTGGGGTGCCTCCCTTGGCATTCCGCTCTCTCCCCTGGTGAAGCTAGTGCCAGTATATCGGTATTACAACCAGAGTGCCCGTGAAAATGACCCTGAAATATAACACGACATATATTTAACTAAAATATTTCTATTTTATTTTACTTTACTTTTATCACAAAACAAAACACTCTCCAAAGTCTAGGGGATCTTACGTATCACCAGCTCTTGCATGTTCAACAATCTCATGACGGAGAATGACATCCAATGACCGAGGAAGGGATCCCGCCGGTATTTCTTTAGACGTCTCCTGCATTCTGACTCTTTGCCAATCTGCAAATTTGCTATCTTGGCGAATCAAGACCCACCTTGCTCGATTTGAACATGTTGGATTCACGCAAATTATCGGCTGCATCCAGAAATAACCAACATTTATTTAAGAAGAGAGAAGCAAGTATACAACTAAACATAATGAAGAAGTGAAAATACATAATATGTCACACCATCTAACCTCTGTGTATTTGAATTGCTGATCGACATTCTTTACAACACCACCACAATCCAGGCACTTGAAAGTGCCTTGTAGAAGCTCAGGCCTAACCTCACTAGTTCGAGTGACAACACCAGTTATCGAAACTAATTTTCCAATTTCCGCTGTTGATAACTCCCGCAATCTACCATTTTTCAAAACGTTGAGTGAATGCAATAAGTCCCCACATAACTAGTTAAGGTAAGTTTAAAAAAAAATCCAATTAAACTTAGGGTTACCTCTTCAAAGAGGGATATTGTAGAAAGCAATGTTTATATCTTTATTAGGGTTATCATCAGCAATGAATGTCGGTCTCTGCTCCATTACAAACCTCTTACACGAATTCTTCAAGTACGGCTCAAACCTACCCATATTAAAAAAAAAAAAAAAAAAAAAAAAAAAAAAAAAAAAAAAAAACTAGAATCTTGGTTAACAAATAAAATTAGGGTTTTAGATTCAGTAAGGGGTTTATGGTATAAAATTACCTCAAATACTCTTCAGAAATAGCTGTCTGAAGAATATCATTATAGCGCATAACGTGTGAGAAATCAATAAACATGGTTGTTGATTCTTTTGCTTTCATCTCTTCGATTTCTGATACGTAATATGGTTCCGCGGCATTTGTGTCTACCTTGAAACTGAAAGAATAAAACAAAATCAGGAAAAAAGTTACAGAAATACCAAAAAAATAGATCTTTAATCTCTAAGTATCAGAGAGTTGTTGAGAGATATATAGAGAAAGCAACACCTCTTGAGGAACTCTAAGAAGATATTCTCAACACGAACAGCTTTCTCGTCCACGAAATAACCACCAAATGCATCCATTTATCTGTTACCTTTTTAGGCTTTCTTCTTCTTCTCCGCAGTTTCTATCAGAAAAAATAAAAGTAGTCTGGTGAAACTGGAAATCAGTAGTCTTGAGTCTTAACCTAAAATGTTTTTTGAGCGGGAGATAAGGGTCAAAGTGAAAAGTTTCCCGCCAAAACAATGTTAAGGGGTGTAACAAAATCTGACATCAGCCCAACCTTTTTATTTTATTTTTACTTTTTGTGGGTAAATAAACCTGGCTTGATTGGGGTATACCCAATAAGACAAAATCTGGTCATTATGAAGTAAAACCAAGCCACCCCTTAATCTTTTTTTTCTAAATGGCTAATATGCCCTTGGTTAATTAACACTAAAATTCTGATTAGGTTAATTAATTGAGTTTAGTTTAAAATTTTCAAATTATGAATTGATGGTAGATTAACCTTTTGATCCGTCTTATGAGTTCGATTTCGATCCAAAAATTTTGGTTTTGAAAATGCAAAAAAAAGCAAGGTCGTGGTTTGAATAAGCTTAAGACCAAACATCGTAGGAATGGTCAACTTTGAATAAGGTGCCGATCGCTCTTTCAAGCGGTGTCAACTTTGAATAAGGCCCAGCCAGGATATAAATAGGAATGGTCCTCGGATGAAGAACACGCCGACTATCTTAGGCGGCAATCTTGCGGTCGGCATGTAAATATTTCCTACCCTTAGGCTATATTAATCTCGGCATGCAAAAAAATACAACATTCTTAGGTGACATAATATGGAAGATGTAATTTACTTTATTCATTCAATTTTGGTTACTACATTGATTGAAACATAAAACCTAATCCTTGTCGACGGAAAAACGAATGCACTTAGCATGTGCATCAAGCCTTTGAGCCTAAGCGACCCTAGTGGACGAGTTATAGTCTCGCGAGGGTTTACATAGAGGTCTACCCACAAAACCTATACAAAAACTTCTAAAGCCATCAATCTTCTTCCTCCGAAGACGATACACCCTCCATCATCTCAGGGGCATACTCAGGGATTTTGGATTCCATGAATTGATAGCTTGCATCGAATGTGAATGCTTCCCCCTTTTCCTCCAAGTAGCGCGCTTTGGCGACTTCATGCTACAAAAACATAACACAAACTTACTTTGTTAGTGGGGTTTAATTTGGAAGATCAAACAACATGGATCACGTAAAATAAACCACAAAAAAACTTACAAATTGTTCAATTGACAAGTGAAAGTGGGGAGCGTTGAAAATTGGTTTTGGATAGCTAAATAAGCAAGTATCGCATTTTCAATAACTATGTGCCTATCGTGCACTTGTTGAACACTTCTTGAGTTAGGATTCCCACACTCTTGACTAAAAGTGTTGTGAACCCTAGCCCAAAAGGTTGTGGAATCCACCCTTACGGAGGACTGCCTTCGAACTCTAGTCTCCGCATACCAAGCTTTGGTGATTGCCAAATCTTCATTAGAATCAAATGAAGCCATTTCTTGTGTGTAGAGAGCTATTGGGTGAGTTAGATGGAGTGTGTGATGATATGAGCTTTGGAGAGTATATGCAAATAGTTGTGTGTTGTTTTGTGGAGATAAGTAGTGCATTTATAGGATGGTGCTCAAATTTGGCCGTTATAGTGTCCAAGTACAAGTGAATCAATGCAATTGTACTTGCAAAAATTTGAATTTTGAACCCATAGTCGGGGTCGTAAATTTGCTAAAATCTTAGGGGTCGTAAAGCATTTGGAAATGTATGGGTTCAATAGCATGTAGGCCAAAATACCGTAGGCATTTTCTTGTTTTGTTTCCCTCCAGACCTTACATGATTTTAGGCATCGGAAGAATGGTTTTTTTCAAGATATGGTAG
This sequence comes from Papaver armeniacum, assembly GCA_023531295.1. Taxonomy (NCBI): domain Eukaryota; kingdom Viridiplantae; phylum Streptophyta; class Magnoliopsida; order Ranunculales; family Papaveraceae; genus Papaver; species Papaver armeniacum. The sequence goes on from JAJJWW010008384.1 coordinate 129,598, forward strand.
GCGGGGTCTCTATTTTCGTACCCTTCCGGCTACAAAAACGCCGGCTTAGTAGGAATCGTATTACCTTAGGCCCCGGTAACTAAACAACTTTTGTTGACGGGTTAGCGGTCGACATTTCACAACCTTGCTTAGGCCCCGGTAACTACACAATTTTTGGTTGACGGGCGAGCGGTCGACATTTCACAACCTTGCCGGCCCTGGGACAGCCGACGGGGTAGCTTAAAAAAAGCATGCCGGCAAGGTAATACGACACTTTATATAGCTAAACAAACCATTCATTCAACAACTAGAAATCCAACATTTTTTGTCAAAAATACGAAACATGTCCAATAAACCGTAAAAAAACATTTGTCCACACCATTAACTTAAACATTTGTCCACCACAACATAAAGAAATGAACTAGGAAAGCATTCATTGGCCATGACCACGACGACCACGGCCCCGTTTTGGAACACTACCTTCACCACCACGACCACTGCTGCTACCTTCACCACCAGGACCACTGGTGCTACCTTCACCACCACGAGCACTACGAGTCCTCTTTTTCTCAGCCTTTATCTTGGCTTGTGCATCCTTAGTAGCTTTTTCTTCCGCCTTTACTTGACTGAAGTTGCTTGAACAATAGATGGGCATCCTCATTGTCAACATTGCAAGCATAGTCAATGTGCTTGCTTTGCACGAGTTCTCCTCTGTCTTTCGCGCAACACAACACCCTCACAAAGGTCTTCAACCGATCCTTCTATATTCAATTAAACAACAAACAATTAATAGAATGATTCGGTAACGCAATCAATCTTAAAATAGTAAGAGCAACTCTAAAATACTTACAAATATCTTAAGCAATGTTGATGGGTCTTTCGATTCGATCTTCTTCTTACGAGCCAGTTCTTCAGTAGTCATTGGCCTAATCACGGTAGGGACGAGCCCAACTCGGTAGCTTCATGACCGGTGGTCACCTCGTCCAAAAAGACTCACATCGATTTGGCCGCGACGCCTATCGGCCCAATGTTCTTGAGTTGGTCTTTGGAAGGTAGAAGACGTTCATACCTTTTTGGGAGGTGGTGCAATCACTCATATCCACAGTAAAGGCGGATTTGTTGCATCGAAATGAGGTTCTTCTTGTACGTAACCCAATTGTCGCATTACCCGATGTGGATCGTACATTGAAAATCCTTCAAACACAGTCATCAAGGGTTCATAGTATAATGCAACAACTTCATTTCTCCTTGGGATTAAACCTTGATTTCTATCCTCTCGATATGGATCAAATATCACCTCTTCATGATCAAATTGTCGATGGCGGCTCGGAGTTTCATAAGATTTTGCGGCATTTCCTTATCTGAGTACCCTTAAAAGCGTACCTTTGCGCTCTTGGCAAATGAACGAACACTTGTTATCTACTTTGACGTAAGAGTTGTCTTTGAACAAAGAAGGGAAGCGTTCATATATCCATACCTATGCAAAAAGATTTTTTTTTTTTTAGTAAGAACCTTATCTTACGAGAATTTTGCGAATATAAATGTTTTAGACAATAAAATTACGGAAGAGACATGTGTTTCCGTTAACTTGCTTAGTGAGTGCCTAGAAGATTTTGTCAACTCATTGTTCAAGAAGGCGACCACCCAGGTACCCCAAGAATACCCACGCATCTCATGTAAGGGATCCAATAGTTGCAAATGCGGCCTCGACTTGGTTTCCGGAGGCTGTTGGGGAAGATACATCGCCGGGGGTGTATAACAAATAAGCGGCGCGGTAGCATTGATTCTGCCATAGGGTGCACCATTCCTTCCCTATCAAGAATTTCCGGAGTCTTCCATAATTCTTCCCTCAACTTCTTCACATTAAACTTCTTGGTTAGTGGACCATCCTTCTTGTCAAGAACATCATCCGTCTGAACCGACTCCAATAAGACAATTTCTTGCTCAATTCGTAAATCTTCCCGAAAGAAATGGCATTATCGAATCCCTCAGTGACTGCTTTTCCATCAACCTCAAGGCCTAGAATTTGTTGAGCATCATCGGGAGTTATCGTCATCTCACCGAATGGGAATAACATAGTATCAGTCTCTCCGTAGAACCTCTCACAGAATGCAGAGATGGTAACTCTATCATGATTAATATTCGAACTCTCCACCGCAGGCAACAACCCGGAGTTCCTCACAATCACTTTCACCTCCTCACATTCCAAGTCAAGATTCCAAGTATACATCCTTGAACACGAAGCTTGGCGCCTCATGAGACGGATGGCATGCTTGTGATCCTAAATACCAAAAAAATAAAAAATGAAAAGAAATACAAACACTTGATGCAAATTTAATTAAGATAGTTACACACTTGAATAAATAACAAAGACGGATTAAGATTACTTACGATAGTATTATGGACCGTACATGCCCATGAGTGTCTGTATCCAAAAAGAACATCTCCACCATCTGCTTGGGGTCCCTTACGGAGGCTCACCTTCTTTCGGTGCAACCATCAAGTGTTTGGAAGGCATGTGAGAATCGGCCCGGTTTAGTAATCGCCCTCTTCTTCATTAGGTTGAAGTTGAAGCCGAAGCTTCGGTGGCTTGAACAATAGCTAGAGTTTGTTCTCCTTCTCCATCTCCATCTTCTTCTTCTTCTTGTTCCTCTTCCTCTTCAACAATTTCATCTTCGATGATATTCTTACCTTTATCTCCATTACCATCATCATCATCACCATCATCATTACCTCCTCCGACCTCGGGCATGTCTTGATCACCATCATCATCATCATCATTGTTACCTCCTCCGGCCCAGTACGGATTGGTTTCATCAACATCATCATCATCACCTCTTCTACGGATGGAATTGATTGGTCTTCATCCGGAGTCTCGTACGAATCATTGGGTTCGGATAGTGGTTCTAAGACCTTTGTCGTTCCCGGCACAACATATACCTCTCGATGTTTTGAAGACAAGAGTTTATCACCAACACGAGGAGGGTTTGAAGGAGGACTAAGAGCTGCTTTTTGCTTTGCTTGAGTCGTTGGCCGCTTTCTTCTTTGCCATTCGCAACCGAACAAGAACAATTCGGGAAAAAAACATTACGGCCGGCGGAGTTAGACATATACAACATATCCGTGAACAATGGCGGTAAGGTCGACCAAAAGATGAGTGCGGCTAAGACAAAGCCGGCGGTGTATCATCAAAATAGCCTTAGGCGCACAAAAAAAATATAGGATTTTTCACTAAACTGGTCGGAAAGGTCCATTTCCCACACATCATCGCATGGTGACAAACGGTCGGAATGGTTTTATATAAATACCCTTTCGGACGAGAAAATTCTAGGCATCAGGAAACATTCTAAACAAGTAGTCGGAAGGGTAAACAATAATAAGATGCCGGCTTCATTAAAAAACAAAAGAAGCTAGGAATGGTATACGAGATGAATAAACAATAAGCCCTGCTAGTAGCGATTCACGAAACTATCTGTAGGCAAGTTCTTGACCTTATACCCTCCCGGCCAAACACTAACTATGAAATCCGGAAAGGTCGATAAAAAAAACCTTCATCGGCGTCGCAGCTGCCAATTCACAAATTTGAATTTTCGACCTAATTTGACATGCAAACATGAAATCGAAGTACTAGAGTGAGTTTAAACAAGCCCTTACTTTCTTAAGCACACCATTTCACGTGTTTCAGCGGGTTCAATTTCTTCTTCTTCAACCGTTTTTTCTTCACTTTCTTAGCAACCAAATTTGCAATTCCGGGGTTATATTCATTGGGTTTTCGATTAGTTTCTTTCATACGAGTTGCCTTCTTCCGTGGTGGATCCATTGATGAAGATTAATCGGAGTTTTCGAATCGACGATTTTAACGAATTGATCGACGAGTTTTGGTGGTGGTGGGGGTGATGGAGCCGGTAGGGTTGTGGAGGAGAAGAAGAAGAGAAGAAGATGATGAAATGAAAAGATTAAAACTGATTTAGGGTAACAGGTTTTTTAAAAAAAAGGTAGTTTTGTAACTTACCCATTAGGACTCCCCCGAAAACCCATAAAAAGAGTCCCTTTAAAATTGGGTATACCCTAATTAATCTGGGTATACCCCAATCTCGCCAGGTAAATAAAAATGGCAGTGACTAAATATAACCATCATTTGGGTTAAATACAATCCTGACTAAATACAACCTATCTCTAATGTCCCTAATTATTCTTTTAATTTTCTTAGGTACAATTCAGAAAATGTTTATTTTCGATCAGAGAAACCACCTCCATCATCACAAGGTCCCAACCTTTTATCCCAAATCATATTGTTCGTAATCATCGTCATGCTAAAATATTCATTTATTTTATCTTGTTGATTCGTTCGTTTAGAATTACTTTAATTTATTGTAGATTGATTACGATTGCTAGTTAATGATTTTAATCAGATAAATTGACCTTTGGAATTTGTGGATTTTTTTTTTTCATATGGGAATTTTTGGTTGGGCTTCTATTGGGGTTGATTATCTGCCTGCAGAAATTGAAATTATCAAAATGACATAAAGTTTGTAGATGGGGGAAAACGATTTGTTGGTTTTTAAGGAATTGAGGAGACGATGGTTCGGGCGAGACTCCTCGAACCGAGCAAAGTGCTTAACCTCGCACAGCTGCACTGCACGGAAGTGCTTTGTGTTCGAGAGATCAATCTGCAGGACTCGGCCTAAACCAAGTGAATGGTCGTTCGAGTCAATTCGGTCACAAAGAGGAGATGGTTGATGCAGCAGGAGGAAGGCGAGAATTGTGTGGATGATGATCAAGGATTGTGGGTGTGTTGAAGGTTTCTAGGAATTGATGGCTGTTGAGTTCGAATAAGTTCTGGTCGATTGATGGAATTTATGAGAGTGATTGCTCGAAAAAATGTTGTTCAATCGTGGATCCAGAGACTTATTTATATTGTCAGAATAGTAAACACCTTGATCCCTGTAAGTGTGACGGTTTCTTGAGTGAAAGAGTGGGAAAGTGGGAAATCGTGGTGAAACCAGTTCCAGGTCGTGCGGAGACTTGGTTAACGAGTCCCACCCACTACTTTGCTAACTCTTTCAACCGTTTGCACGACTTACTCACATTTCTCATCGTGGATGTAGGCCGCCAGACCAAAACCCTAAGTAATATCCCCCATGTGACGTGATTGATGTCTCACGAATCGTGGAGTCTGCAAGGCAGGCGTGTATTTAATTAGTCAATTGTTGATTGATTAGACAATGAGTCTAAGTTTTGTTGAATCGAGCATGAATGATCGAATGCTCAATGATTCATGGATTGAACATGTTGTACATTCTTAGATATTGCTCAAATCGAGCAAATATTGTAAATCGAGCAGGCTGAGCATCGATTTGATGAATTCTTGAATTACTCAATATTCAAGCAAGCGAGCAAATATTGCTCAATTCGACGAATTCTGAATATTGATAGTTAGGTCAATCTTCGAGCAGGCGAGCAAGTATTGCTCAATTCGATTAATTATTGATAAATTGCGAATATTGATAGTTGGATCAATATTAGAGCAACTTGAGCAAGTATTGCTCGATTAAACGAATTATTTATTGGTGGCGTGACCCAATAAAATATTATTTAAAATATTGGTTGACTACCTAATATTATATAATTAATCCATATATTGATTGATGGATCAACATAAATTTATTAGTGTTTGAACTTGCTCGAATGATGATTTGTGAAGCGTTTATTCAAAACCTAATTTTTGATCAATTGTTCGTCAATTGATGAATTCTTTGAAAATAGGTCATGAGTGAGGAGGGGCCAGGGACCACATGGGATGATGGACGATCATGTGATGCCCAAGTGCTCAGTGAGCGTGCGCGGGGTCCTTAGTTGACCGGTTGGTGAAAGAATGATGATAAAATGCGGTTTCATCATTTATTAAAATAGTGCTCGTCGAGCATTAGGTAATAAAACCTAATTTATGGAGTGAGATACCGACCAAGAGGGCATGAAACCGGCCCTTGGTGGTCGTGGGACAGTGATGGTCGTTTGAGCAAATTCAAGTTGGTTGGAAAGAGTTTGGACCCAATATGAGCAATCGAGAAAATTAGGTCAAAATTATAAGAATGTGTGGGAACGGCTCCTTGCAAACCTTAGGGACGGCCTTGGTCGGTCAAGGAAGCATGCCCGTGTCACCACAATGTCCGTGTCTCAGTCCTGAGAGTTTTGGTGTTTCCTGGTGTGCGTTTGAGCAATATCTTGGATTTTGGAAGAGTTCGATCTTTAAGCGAAATTCTTGATATCGCTCGAATGAGCAAGTAGGACTTTGCTCATTCGATCAAAATTTGGAAAATATTAAAATAATAATATTTTATTATTTGGAATGAGTAGCGTAGTCGGTCATGTGACCATTTGATATTTTGGCTTTTTTCATGGTTTGGGCAATATTTGAGAAAATATGAAGAAACCATGATTTTTGCTCAAACGAAGGAGTTTCATGAGATGAGGGAAATAATAATTATGAAAACAAGGGATTGCAAGGTGTGGGACCGAGCCACGGCTAGGGCATGGCGGGCGGCTAGGTAGCAGGTCCCATGACACCTTTCTCTATTTTATTATTTTTCATGGAAAACCGTGAAAATATGGAGAAACTAGTGAGTTTTGCTCAAACAAGGAAAGTTGCTTGAATGAAGGAGTTTTCATGAGTTCATGAAAATAAATAAAATAAGAAAAATAAAAGGAACAGGCGTGGGGGGTAGGCCACGCGGCATGGTCGGTCGTCAGGTGGGCCGATCCCAGGCGCCTCTTTTCTATTTTTATTATTATTTTATCTCTCTTGTTTTGTATAGGATTCCTCATTTGTCCATATTTTCGAATGCTCGTTCGTGCATCATTGTTGAGTACACTTGCACCATTTTGTGGGGCTTACTCGATGATAGTCCAGATGCCGGTTGTTGAATAATTTTTACTAATTCATGAAATTCGGTGGAGAATGATTCATGAAACATAGTAATAATCATGAATTAACGCATCTACTCCATGAATCCAACCGGGGAATTCAGGGAACGGGGTAATGAGATGAATTGGTTATCTATCACTAATCCATGGAGCCATCCGGGGATTCATGGAACGGGGTAATGAGATATAATAGATTATTTTCTAGGAATTCAGTGGCGAATGTCACGGTATAATTAATCAATTGTAGAATCAAGATATGAGATAGTTGAAGCATCATACTCGTTCTGAAAGGTGCATAGTCAGGGAGCAATCGTGCATCGTTGTTAACGTCCTGAAGGCGTTTAGCCCCCTCAACAAATAATTATGTAGGAGAGCCGCCTGAATCTATAAACGGTCTCTCTACAAAGTCAGGGAACAACGAGTGTCGCCGACGTCCTGATAGCGTTTCTGCCCTCTCAACAAACAATTATGTAGGAGGACCGCCCAATCATTCTTATGTAGAGGCGGGTCTCTCATGTATCGGGGGCACATCGAGTGTCACCGACGTCCTGAAGGCGTTAAGCCCTCTCAACAAACAATTATGTAGGAGGACCGCCCAATCATGTTGTTCTACATAGAGGCTCATGATGAAATGCAGAACATCGAACGCTCAGCTAGTGGGAGGCCTTTCGAGAATCATATTCATCATGGCTCTAAGAGGAACTCGATCAGAGCGTGAAACGGTTCACGGATCGTAAAATATGAATCGTCACATGCGTTCCTGAAGTCGGGTCAGAAACATGCAGTATCATGATTTTACGATTTTGACCTTTGTTGAAAATCCACCATCAACATTAAGTCCCCTGCTTAGTGAGGGACAATCATGTTCCACAATAAGCATTAGATGGTGATTTTCCAGTCGACGGGATAAGCAGTTGAACTCGGTCGTATAAAGGTATTTTCATAATCCTCGATTTGCTCCAATGGTGTCATGTATGAGCAAATGCTCAGGTAAGGACCCTGATAGCATATTAGAGCATCATCTCTTGAGCACGGAGAGATGAGGCACTGCTTATTTGGACAGTCGAGCTTCTTGTTTTGGTCGGTTTAAGGTTTGCGGGCTCGAGCCCAAAAACGAAATCCATGTTTTATTAGGTTTTGGAAATAAAATTGATATAAAAGGGAAGAAGCCCTAATTTTTTTTTCAATTTTCCAAGCTTGACCAACCACTCTCCCACTTCATCACTTTTACGCGAGCAGTAGGAGGAGAACAAAATTTTCACGCCGGAACTCCAGTCGTCGGCGCCCACGATGACCGTCCCGACTGCGCCCGACCGGGTTTTTTTTGAAGTTCATCTATGTATTTTCATGAGTTATTTGAAAACAAAATTTCATAGGTATACATACATGTGTAGGTTTTATGAAAAAAAAATTAGGAAATACACTCCCGTTTGTTCGTTAGTTTAAGAAACTAGCAATAATCCCTAATATGAAAGAGATACATAAATCCTTGAATGAATATGATTTAATTCTGATAGATAAAATTTTGTTTATGAGGTTTCATCAAAATTTTACTTTCAAAACATGAATTTTTTCACACAAATACCTTTAGGTTTGTACGTATCGTTAAGTAGTTAAAGTAATAAACAATAATCCTAAGATATTTTTGGAATAGACCTGCACTTCATGATAAAATTTTGTTTGTGAACTTTCAAAAAAAAAAAATTGGAATAAGTGGACCTTTGCAAAAATAGAAAAAACCCTCGTTTCATAGACAAACGCTCGTTTGAACAAAACAAAAGATTTTTTTTTTAAACAATAACTCACGTAAAAGGGATTTTTTTTTTTGAAAATTTCGTGAGTTATTTACTCACGTCAATTTTTTTTTTACATGAGTTTAAAAAAGAATTTTGTTAAAGAAATCAAATTTTGATTTTGAGTAGTTGTTGAATGCAAACAATGTTTTCATGAATTCGTGACTTCATAGTGTATGTACACATGGTAAAATCGGTGAATGTTCAATGAAAAGATTACGTGAATTACGCAAAATTTCGTGAAAAGTCAAGTATCGACTTTAAATAATGAGTGTTGCTCATCTTTGCAGGCTTTGAAAGAAGCGAGCAAGTTTTTGAAGTTTTATGTTATTATCACTACGTTCGTGAAACCGTAAAACGAGGTAAGAGTTAAGGATTACCATTTTCGTAGGCTGATGTGAGCATCATCATTATTACGTTGCTTTGATTCCATTGTGTTGTATGGATGTCACAACAACTTTCCAAAGATGACTGATTCTCGTGGTAGCGCTTCTAAAGATGATGTTTCTAGAGAGGAAACTTCCAGAGAAGATGTTTCTACGAGACGCGTCTTCCAGAGATGATGATTCTTCGAAATGATGATTCTTTCGAGAGATGATGATTACAGGACTTCCAAGGAGAAAAGGAAACTCCTAAAACCAAGAACATCCCAAATGCTAATTCTTCGTGTTTATGTATAGAAAAGCGTCCCTCAGGTTCCTCGTTTCGGCTGCTCATAAATCCTATGAGTACTATTCATAACAAGTTAGTATCTCCTTAAGCAATAATTAGGTTCTGTTTGAGTGGGAAACACTATTTGGGTTCACATGTGGAACTTAAGCTTTCTCGAAAGCCCCTGTCACATTTCTTTGGATGGGCAAGGCATATGTTGGGTCATAGTCGTGTAAGGACCATGCGGGATCGTGCACGGGTGACACGAGCTATTGGGTTCTTTGGGGATTTGATCATTCATCACGAAATACAGGTATGGTGGCTTTGCTTGCTCATTTTGGTGCATTCCTACTCATACTTTCATATGCGGATGGGGAGAATTCACCATCACTTTAGAAAACGTAGTCGCTTTGTTGCATCTCCCAGTCTTGGAAATTTCCTTGAAGAACTCTCGGAGAGGTGAATGTGATATACGATGTGTTGGAAGCTAGAATGCATGAATTCAACAAGTCACCCAAAACTTGCTATGCTCAATGGTTGAAATCTTTTGGTGGCCGAGAGATGAGGTTCTGAAGAACATGTCGATAGTCCCTTGACTATCACTACTTTCTTGTGCTTGTGGCCGAGAGATGAGGTTCACGAGAATAGCGGACATTTTGTTGAAGACATTTGTAATTCCTTTTGCCATAAAGATGGCCAAAGGTGAGAAACTTCCTATCGACAATCTATTTTTGGGTTCACTGTTTTCCAATTTATACTCCTTAGTCATAGACTCCGGTATCTCCAACGGTTTCATGAAAATTGAAACATATGCTAATACTATGTTCCTCCAAGCTTTGATGTGGGTGCATTTTGAGAAGTATGCACCAATTCCTCGTAGCGTCTTGCAAGGGCCAAATGTCGACACTCGCCATGCTTTCCTTAAGAAAAATAATGCCGAGGATCATGCGTTGGTCGACAAAGCAACCACAACATAAGATACGCCTCACAAGTGTTTTAGACCTCGAGTCTAAGTTTGATTTTCGCCCACGGGTGTCGGTTCCTCCGCTCTTCTCACAATTGATCACTTTCAATACTTCTTGAAGAAAATGTTACATTGGCCGGCGTATTTGAGTGATGGAGAAAAGTCTTTTATATTGAGTTGCACTCCTGGTTACTTAGTGTCAGTAACGCGTAGAGAATTCCAAGTGGAAGAATATAACATTGATAGAGCAGCTCGACAAATGGGTCTCGATCAGTGTACTCCAGGTTATCTAATGAATAAGCCTTCAATTGAGCATTTGAAGGCTCTGGATTGCACACACGTGGAAGGAAATGATTATTTGTTTCCTTGTTCTTAACGAGCTACTTATGCGACTCCGGGTTATGTAGACTTCTGGCGTCATCAACTTGAGCGCTTGCATAAGTTTGCAATGGATGTTAAGTCTCTGGTACGAGAGTTTCCTCCTACTGATGTGACCTCTGATCGACCAAGGTTGAAACATCCTTCTAATGGTGATAAAAGAAAAACGCCTCCAGAATGTTCACGGGTTAGTTTTCTCCTTATGATTTTGGGTAATCTTTGTCCGCGCGGCTTTTATAACTCGAGTTATAAGCTAGCGGGTTCTTAAGCCGTCCGATGTCTGATTTCTCGTTTTCTTTTTTTGGTCAAAGTTACTGTTGTTAATAGATCCTCACACTTATTTCGCATTTACAAGTTAATCCTAGCTTTATGGGGCAAATATACGGGAAGATTATTTCATCAAAAATCTCATCTACAAACATTTGTTGGTTTTGGACAATTTTGCCAATTTTGAGTCCACAATAGCACAATAGTTCCATTAAAAGAATTAATTGTTGTTCCAAATGCTTGAGTGATAAAGATGAATCAACATTTGCAAAAATCAGCAATCAAAAATTAGAATTAAAGCCAAAACTTGACTTAATCAATGAAACCAGGTTGCTTTTTTGATGTGTGTTTTCAACGGTCGTTGGGATTAGTCTGTGACGGAGATAGCTTTGGTGTCACCAAGAATAACGAACTTGAAATCAAATTAGAAAATTAAGGATATTAAGAAGAAAAAAAGTTAAACAACAATGAAAAGGCGAGGGTACCCAAATATACCTCAAGCTATAACTTTTCCTACCTATAAGTCCTTTCTCCGAAAGTGATTGTTTATGGGTGAGTCGAGACAATACAACTAGTCGGTTCACACTTCGTGTGATCGTCTATGGATACGAGATCGAGACAATACAACAACGAAGTATGTTACTTGATAAAAAGGTTCGGACTTAACCAAACACAATAGGATTCACTTATCAAGTAAATAGGAATTAACATTTGTGTAATTTACTTTAATTATAATAAAACAATTATAATGCGGAAATATAAAGTAAATGACACAATAAGATTTTGTTAATGAGGAAACCGCAAATGCAGAAAAACCCCGGGACCTTGTCCAGAATTGAATACTCTCAGGATTAAGCCACTTCACAAAATTACACCTAACTTCGTATAGTTGAGACCAAGCAACTAAACCTATAGTTCACCTAGTTCCGTCTGTATTCCCACGCCTCCAAATTATAAATAAGTCACGTACTTGGAACATTTCCTTTGGTTCGTATTCCAAACAGTAAAGGAACAACAAATGCATTTGGTATAAACTCTCTTCAACCAAGTGATATGAGTCGGACAAAGGCTCTTCCGTTTTATCTTAGCATAAACTCCTTAATCGAGGTCCTTAGATCTATCTTATGTTCAATTACCTAAGTAATCGTTTAAGATTAATCCAACAACACTCTTAATCCAAAGATTTGTGTTGATCTTTGATCTACTCAATTAATCAATCCAATCTACCACAAGGATAAACCGATTATTAATTGGATCCTCTTTTTAAGAAACAAGTATTGTGCACACTAAATATTATAAACCCAAGTCGGATCTTCAATATCTTCTTTGTCTTCAAATCTTCTTAAATCTTCAATAGAAACACCACACAATCCCTTGAATCTCTCGTGATCAATCACGCACGAGCTAAGTCTGTTAACAATGGATTATCACAAGATCATCTTTAGAACTAACTGTGAGTCTAAAGATCCTGTCGAAACTACGAACTAGTTTGAGTGAATCTTATATCGAAGAGAAGATTCTCAAGCATAAACAAACTAGGTGCAATCATATTTCAACCACCGTTAGTCAATCAAATCAATCGAAAACAAAAGATAAACTGCAATTATCTAGTTTCCCACCAACTGTACACGCTAGAGCTTCTCAATCCCAAAGAAGACTTTAAACTGAGCGGTCGTAAGAGATTTCGCCTAATTAGGTTACTCTCCTATCCGAATAGGCGGCTACACTAGTAACAACAACAAAAGAGGAAGTTTGTTGTTACGAAGGATTAGTTTGCAAGAAAGGCAAACTTCAAGTATTTATAGACAAGGAAGTTTGGACACCAAGGAATTTCCAAAACCGAAAATATTCTCAAGATATTCATTAAAGCACAAATTCGGTTTCCATAATTCCTGGAAATGCTCAGTCCAAAAATAATGATCGAAATCTCTCGGAAAATCTAATTAGTAAATGCACATTACTAATTCTTATATTTCCCTACAAAATGAATTTAATAACCTTAATTAAAAGATTCTTAACTTATTTATGTTTCGATCCTGGGATTCTCTTCCCTTAGCTATTAAGGAATAACTTTGAACAATTAAAGAAATAAACATTTGAAAGACGTGTTCAAAGTATCCGACATCTTAACTTTGTTAGTTCTCTTTCACACTTACAACCTTGAAACCGATTTGCCACACTTCCAAACAAGTTTAGAATTGGTTCATCGACTTTTCAAGAACTATGCGATTGATCAAACAAACATTCAATCACAATCATGGGTTTAACGGTTCTACCAAAACAAGTTTGGTTCTACCTTCCATGTGAGTCTTGTGCATAGTCACACTAGCTTTCCAAAATTCGGTTGACTAGGTACTAGGATCGGTTCCCCACATATATATGGTATCTAACTTATATGTGTTGCACATGTCCATAGGATCGGTTCCCCTTTGCCTAAAAACATGTTGCACATGTCCATAGGATCGGTTACCCTTTACGCTATAAACCTTCCGCACCCCATACAAGGATCGGTTCCCCTTTGTGATGTACTACACCTCTTACTAGGATCGGCTCCCCTTTCCCATATTTGGTCAGACATAAAATCACAAACCCGATCATACCATCTCAGGTGATTACTTAAGATCGGTTTCACTAATAAAAGTCATACCAATACATAAGTCAGGCCTTTGTGAATAGTTCTACCAAGAACACAAGCAAGTTGTGAGCAGTTATACTCAATCACACATATTGGTTGTTCATAAGATGTGCAATGAATAACAAAACCAATAACACCTGGCAATTTCCTTTTCGGTTCACAAACAAGTTTATGAACTTACTTCCTTAGAACACATGTAGAACATTGTTCCCTAGGATGAAATCATCACCTCATACCCATACATAATCACAATAACATTCAAATGATTATGGCGATTTCTTATCTACAAAGTTTAATGGTTAAGCAATAAACCTCGTATTGTATTCCTTAATACTATGTCTATCTAGAGTTCAAATATGCTTCATGATTTTGTTTTCAATATGCACGACTTGAAAGATCGTTAGGGAATGAAACAGGTTCAAGTAAATATCACTAACCTCAAGTGGAAGGATGATTGTTGTCGTTGTAGCTCCTCGCTTCTTCATATCTTCAAGACTTCGCAATACTTGTAATGTCTCATATCCTAATACTTTCAAGCTAACCTATACGAAGTTGACTCTAGTACATAATCAAGCGACTCTTAACATGAGTTTTGAGTCACTAAAATATGACAACCAAACTTGACATACTAACGCTTGTTGGGTTCAACCGAGCCATGCTCTAACAAACAAAAAGAATGAACAACATATGGATCTAATCTTGCAACGTAGAAGAACTGATTCGAGCGACTGATCGACAACAAGTATGGGCAAGTTTTTCAGTCTTTCTCTTTCACCATCAAAGGAGCAGAACTCCGTTTCCATTCAGAGATTCACATATTAGTTTTTAGGAAAAAGGTCTTGTAATCAAATACAAGAATATATGGGGATGGTTTTAATTTTCCTTAATTGAATACTAGCGCTTTATTACAATTAATGTGCTAGACAACTGTACATTTTTCATCAATGGCTAAAAATTGTTATGTGTTATCATCTAATGGCTAAGAACCCGTTAGCTTACAACTGAGTTATGAGGAGCCGCGTGGGATAGCACGGCCCTATGATTTTGGTGAATGCATGATAACCACATCTTAATTATTTTATTGTCTTTGCTGTAGGATGGTCGTGTTGTGAGATCTCGAACTCATGTAGACTTTTCAGAATTTCAAGAAAGTCCCCAGGGTGGAGAAAGCAGGAGCATGACATCTTATAGGATGATACCGAATAATGTGAAGTCCCCAGCCGTTTCTTTGGTGAGTTGTTAGCACTTCCCTTATAATCGCGATTTTTATTTGTCCGTGTAATTAAGATCCCAAAAAAGTATTATTAATTTGTTTCAGAATTTTGTTCCATCAAACATTGACGGTATTCGTTTTGCTCAGTCCACACAACTCACGAATCCAGCGATGCAAATAAAGTTGATGTAAGTATTCCTTCGTATAATTAATCATGATACTTCTTGAATAAAATAATAATTATTGTTGCGGATATATCCAGGAGAACATTGTTGTGGAATATCAACACGGTCATGTCGTTCATTCGTCTTCAAATAGTGGTGAGAAAGAGAACCTTCAAGAATTGAGACCGAATGGAGGTAATGGTGCTCCCAATGTTGATGTCGACCATATTAATCCTTTGAATGACATGGAAACTCCTCAAGTAAGTATCCATTTTGTATTCTCTTCATAGAAGTATAATATTGATGATTTTTGAATGAATGAATGAGGATCCATATGAATGAATGAAAATTTTTAGTGAAATACGTCGTCAGAAATTTCAGAACCCAGCCTTTTAGCAAAAGCGCCATAAAATCTTCATCCGATATCGGATTTTCACGATATACCCATGTATTCTTATGCACAAGAGATTTCCAAGCTTTATTGAAGAAGTTTTTAAAGTTTTGAGCACGTTTAGGGGCTGAAATCAGTGAAACAGTAACTTCCAGGAGACCTTCAGAAGTTTTTCAGCTGGCATGTAGTCCAATGTTTTGGCCACAACTCTTTGCTAGTTTATCCAATTGCTATGAAATTTTGATATATTGTAGAAAACATCCATAATAAGAGAATAGTATATGACTCAACCTTAGATTCCTTACCAATTGCTCCCAGTTTGTCGTCTTATACAAGGCAGTATAAAATCCTTCCAGACGAGTTTGTTGAAAAACGTGTTTTAATGACTTCCACACTATTTGCTCATGTCTTGGATGCATAATAAAGAACTTAGATAGTATTAGTTCACTTAAATGCTAGATTTTATGGTCGCCTTTGATTTCCATGCTTGAATTGCTCTAATCTCATGTAATCTTCGTATTAGGTACCAAACGCCGAAGTTGAGAATAATGGAGTAAATGATGATTCAAACCACATGGTGAACCAAGTTGATGATGTTACCATCTCTGCACCTCAATGCCATGAGAATATTGCTACTGAAGTTGTCGAGGAGAATGAAGCTCAAATCATCGTTACTTCATAAATAGAAGCAACCGAACCCAGAATGGAAGAAACTGCTCGAGAGACTGCTCCTACAATTGTTGAAGCTGCTCCAATAATTGAGAATCGCATAATAGTGCATGAATACCCTAATGCAGGGATTATTTGTGATCGTCCATTCGGTGAGCCAATTCCATATCACACATTGGTTGGTGGATTTAGCGTTCACATAGGGTATCTTTGACATGTATGAGAAGTTGTGGAAAATGTATGGTCACATTGTTGTCACCAAGGATCTGAAACGCTTGATTACTTTTTGACAATGTAAGTAGGAAATATTTTGCATGTCATAGATGATATAAGGACCAGAAGTAGAAGTCTTGTTACTCAAGATGTACTCTTTGATTGGGAGTACAACTTGAAGCAATCTGAAGAACTTGGCTTCAACTTGAAATGGCTTCGTCAAAGGATCAACACCATTAAGGAAGCAGTAGAGAATAATATTCCTTTTACCAGTGATATCGTGGTGGAGAAAATGGCTAAGATTGCTGAATTGACTGAAAAGCTGGAGTTGGAGAAAGCGGCCTTGCAAGTCTTGGAGAATGCAGAGAAACAAAAATCTTACTTTGCCGGCTTCCTTCAGTTTTCGTTCCATAATCTCTTGAACCTTGAACTTCCGAGAGATGTGAGATATTATTTTGGTTTTGAATTTTTCGATTGGTTTTGAATTAGTGAGTGATTGAGGATTTTCTTCTTGGATTTTATAGAGATTTTTCTTAAAATAAAGAACTTTGATAAATTGATGAATTCAAATAATGAATGCAAGAATTGTAAACTCCAGGAGAAATTGAAAATACATGTGAAAGAAAATCCTAAACTAAAAACGTCAGGTGCTTTGAGAATTCATGCCTTGAGCACAAAACGCCTTGGGACGCTGAATGTTTCATGCGTCAAAAGCCTTTAGCCAATTTTCTTGAATCACTGGCACACTTGTCTTGCCCTTCATATCATCCAATTTGTAGTATCCTCCAACTACTGACTTAGCAATCATAAAAGGTCCTTCCCAGTTAGAACCTCTTGTGGAATGGAGATTACGCTTAGTTGCCTTGAGAACTAAATCCCCTTCATAAAATTTGTTAGGCTTGGTTGCCCGTGCCCTGAATATCTTCTGCTGGTTTGGAATTCCTCGTACAGTGGGGTTCCATGTTGGTGGAGCTTTCCAATTCTGTAGCACATGTGGACACTCGTGCAAGGGAGAATATTTAGGATATTGATTATGAAATTCAGTCATTATTCCAGCAATGACTATGTTAATGATATGATGGATTCGGAGAGGTTTCGCGTCCAACCATTTGGTGAAGTATTGCTGAGGCGAGACTAACCACTCATAACGTTTGATGACAAGCGAGTTATGAGTAAGATCAAGTCCGGACCAAGAGTAGCATATTTGAAAGTTGGTAATATAGACGCATGAGGAGGAATGTGACTTGCCTGAGTGCGAAACCTGTTGAAGAATTCATGTGCGCTCTCTTCGGGTTTTTGTGTGAGTTCCATCAAGGCTTCGAATTTCCACAGATGTTTGAACGGTGGATCATCCTCCACTTCTTCCGAGTCAGAGCTTTCTTCAACAGTAAAATGTGCAATTAAAGGTGTTGTAGTTACCTTTTCAGCATGAATCCATGTCCAGTCAAGGATCATGTCATATCCTGGATCTTCTCTGATTATGTGAAACTTGGTTTCTGATCAGGTTTCCCCGACTTTCATTTTGAGGTTGATGTAACCATATGCATCTATGGATATTCCTTCATGATCTCTGACTGAGATAGGAGCATGAGTGGCTTCTTGTCGAGTAATGCACAACGGCTCTAAGAGTCTTCAAAGGGATAATATTGATAGTTGTGCCAACATCGATTAGCACTATTCTGAATTCATTTCCTTTGAGATGTCTTGTGGTGAGTGATAGGTGTAGAATACACCGTTTTTACTATATAGAGTTTATGCTTTCTTTGCTATTTTTCGTGTGAATTATGTATCTTATGTGTGAATTTGAGTTATTAGGTGCTCGGGAGTCGCATGGAGGAAAAGAAGAAGGAATCACCCAATTTGAGCCAAAAGGGCGAAAAGGTCATTTCGAGGAGATTGATATATGGAGCCCAGCCAAGGTTAAGGGGCAACCCAATATGAAAGATTACTAAATGCACCCGTCCTACACATTCAGGGCACCCATCAGCTCTACCTAACCCTAAAGGGCCTAAACTCGAGAGTGTTTCTCTCAAGCATTTTGCACATCTGAAGTAAAGGAGGAACAATGGCTGCGCAGCAGCTTCTACTAAAACCAAAAGCTGAAATTTAGAGATAAATCGAGAAAATGAGGTGATGAAAGTGAAATTCAGAGCTACAGATTTGTTGTTGAAAATTGATGAAGACACTGAGCGGCGAGATGGATCTATGGATTAATTTCAGAGATGAGAGATCGAGAAGAATGGGTATGTATTGAAGGATTTGATGTTACATTAGTGAATAAGAGAATCGAGTCGAAGGGGGTTTAGAGCGATTCGAGTTCGAAATGATTGGCAGAGTTGATGGTGAGGATTAGAACAGACCAAGTTCGATAGAATGAAGTATGAATTTCAGATCGATTAAGAAGGGGTTTCAGTTGAATTAGGAATTGATAAAGCATCAGGAGAAGAAATTAGGGCTTGCTGTCGATTTAGGGTTGTTGATGTTCATGGAGATTGAAGTCGAGAAATGGAGATAGTGAAGCGGATGATGATGGCAAGTTGTGCAGTGCGAGTGGTTATGATTTTGATGGGTTTTGTCTCGCGATAATGGTGTTATCTCGAATGGGTTCGATTGAGCTTGAGAGTATGAATTGCGAGTATTGGAGTAGTTACCGGGTTTTGTAGTGGTGTTGTTATGAGGTTGTCTTTGCAATGAAAGTTACTGGGGAGTTAATGGTCCGAATTGGCGGTGAGTTGGTGGCTCGGTGTGGTTTTGAGTTGAAGTTATAGGACCGAGACACAAATGGTTGGTGTTGTGATGGCTTGAGCTTACTCGGGAGAGAAGATTCGAGGAGCTGCCATTGTGAAGATTCTGCAGAATTTGAAGATATGTGAAATGGAATTGGTAAAGGCTAGTCTTGTTGATCTTGTAGTAGAGGATCTTCGGTATTGTTGCTAATGGACTAAGCTACGAGGAGTGAGTGTTGTCGTTGTGACAAGAGTTGAATGGAAGAACACCGATCTTTGTGGACCGGGTTATGGGCTTGAGTGCTTGTAATAAGCAAACTATGAGGCAGTGTGCTGTGGAGCGGCTATTGGAGTTGGGATTGAGCATTACGAGGAGGTGTGTCTAGAGATTGCGGGAATGAAGCAACTCGAGGCTAGTTAAGCTCTGTTGAGCAAAGGATGCTTCTATTTGGTGGAGGTTAGGCACTGGTTGAGTTCATAAGGTCGTGCCATATTATGGAGTTGAAGCATCGGAGATGGCAGTCCGATTTTTCCAGAGAGCGTGGTGCATGTGAATTGACAATAGGTGGACCGGGCTTATTTGCAATGGTTTGTGTGGTTATCGGCGGGATTGCGGCTATGCCCTGGTGGTATTGCAATGTTAGCGGAATTGTGAATGGCTTACAAGGCGAGAGATGGCTAGCGTTCGAGAGGGAATGGTAGTCTAATAGAAATGGAGATTGAGATGAAGATGCTTGTGACTTGGGTGTGAGGCAAGAGTGCCATTGGTTGCAGAGTTAAGATTTGGGCTCAATATTGCCTCGTCATTTTTTGCCGAATTGGTAGGCCGAGTGCAAATGGAGGTTCTTTGTGTCGTGTGTGGTGGTAGCCGGTGTATTGCGGTATTCGGAGTGGTGTCATGGCTTGTAGCCATGAGTTGCGCCGAAGGCATTGGTCTTCTTTGTGTAGTTATGAACTGGAGCAAGTGATGGTGATGGTCGGCTTAAGCCGATCTTGAGAATTGTGCGAGCCATTATGGCCGGAAATGTCTTTGGTAAAGCACAATCATTGTCCGCGTAGTTTGGCCCGCAATGGATCGAGCCAAGACAAGTCGGCCCAGGTTAGACACCAAAGACATCGAGTCGGTCTTGACTCGGACCCCGACTCATCCAACTCGGGCCGACTCGACTCTCTCCCGACCCGATCCAACTCGGAGCCGACCGTTCCGACCCGTTGACCCGACCGATCCAACCCGTTGACCGGTGGTTGGTGAGGCGGACGGACTTCTGATCACCCGAGACATTTTCCGAGCGACTATTAGAGGCGGGATTCCGGCCGCAATCCCGAGTTTTCCTGGCGAGCGTTTTTGGGACATATTTTACGACGGGTTTCTCTCCATGGTGGCGGGTGAATTTCCAACTAATGGACTTTGAAGACAAAACCTAGTTTTGGAAGGAGAAAAAAGAATATAAAGGGAAGACTTCTACAATGTTTTGGGGACCACGTTTTATTATCTCTTCTCTCTTGTATTCTAGGGTTTAGAACCATGAAGTATTTTCTCTTTCTTCTTGTGATGAACTCCTTGAATATGAGTACCTAAGTTTATTATTGGTTATGGAATAGTTGGATTTCACATAATATGATTCTTTGATTCAATATATTAGTTTTGTCTCATATCTATCGTTTGCAATTCTCCGAAAATATTGTTTTATGATTGATTGATTGTTTTGTCAAGTTGCAAATTGGTAGAACTTCTAATCACATCTATTGCTAGTTTAGGTTTATTATACGCAAAAGTGATATTCCTTGGATACAAGTAGCATAATATGATTATAGTTTGTAGTGATATATTCTTATGATCATATGTGAATCGTAACCTTTGTTAAATTGAATTAGTGCGCTTTCCACGTTCAATTGCTTTGATTGGCCTGATTTCATAGAACTTAACGCATCTAGGGAATTAAACTTGATTAGTGCTTTTACACGTTAGGTTGTTCCTTTAGGTAGAATTCATATTCGCATCTTTTAATGTGTTTGTTGATGACATGAGGAGGTTTGCGGGATATTCTTGCGATCAAGGTATTCTAGGGTCTTTGATAAAAGTTGAGATTAAATATCAATTCTAGTTATTGTGAAAAGCATGTTAGTGAATGAAAACGAAATCCTTAACCAATATCTCTTCTATCTTATTTGTTTGCTTATTTCTTTATTTGCTTTTATTTTATTTTCGTTTATAAAAATCACAAAACTACCGGTGTTATTTATAGGGAACCGAAACAATTTGACAACCTAGACCTCTCTGTGGGATCGATCCTTTCTTGCCCTTGCTATATTTATATTTTGAGTAGTAAGAAAGTGTAATTTATTTTTGACGCTTACGACAGCGATCAGTGAGCAGTCCCTAGTCATACATCTCTTCGTCAGTGGCTGGAGGTTCAGAAAGTACTTCCGGGATAGATAAACGTTTCCCAGACACTACATGGTTCAGAGTTGTGAACAGGTCCTCCTTTTGAGCCTTTGACAGATAAAGCAATTCGCATGCATGCTCGATTAATGATTGAACTGCTTCTTTGACTGGTTGTTCAGAGATTGCAAAAGTCCTGATTGGGAGAGGATTCTTGTGCACTCCTTGAGTCCTCAGTTCTCTGAATCGGTTTTTCCTCGAATATGCGCTTTAAGGTTACGCAATCTTTGGTCGGATAAGCGACATATCTATGAAAGCGATGATAACGCGGATCCTCCACTTCCTCATCTGTTGGCTCTCTCACGATAGGAGGTAAGTTGATCGCACCATCTTGGATCCGGACTTCCAACAACTCGATCACCTCTTCAATAGGGAAAGGAAAGTCTGGTACTTCTTGATCATTCTCGTTGACACTTTGAGCGCGCTTGTGCATTTCGAGTTTGGTTGTCCTTTCTTAGTGCTTTCGTAAACGTTGGAGGAGCATTCTTATGTTCTTTGCACATTAGCTTTTCTTTTGCCCCCTTCGACAACATTCATGGAAGGTTGAACATTATCTTGTTTGTTGACTAGGCGCCCGACGCCTGGTTCGAGTGTCTCGTGGCTCCTCGGTTTGTGAGTTCTTGTTCTTTCCCAAGGATGGAGCGGTGAGTTCTTTGGTCGCTTGGCTGCTTCATGGAGCTCTGAAAAAGTCAGGAACCGGAGATTTTCCAGCAAGGCTCTGTAAATTGGGATCATCTCGTTGATGCATAAGTCCACCAATTGTTGTTCAGTAACATTAGGGTCATGACAATCCAAAGCTTGGATTCTGAACCTTTTCACGTATTCATTCGGATGTTCAGCATTCTTCTGATCCATTCTTCCTAAGTCAGAGAGAGTAACCTGCTGTTGATGGTGGTTTTTAAACAAGGGGTAAAATCGTAAAACCCCATGACCTAGTGTTACCGCAACACATTAACTAAGAGCATTTAACTCGGTGTAAATAATTAATAGGGGTATTTTTCAAAATACCAGGTTAGGGTTTTCAACACGGAACCCTAATTCCAAAATCAAGCCGCATACGGCGCACCATGGCAACAATGCCAAATCAAGCCGCACACTGCGCACCATGGCAACAATGCCAAATCGAGCCGCACACTGCGCACCATGGCAACAATGCCAAATCAAGCCGCACACCGCGCACCATGGCAACAATGCCAAATCAAGCGCACTGCGCGCACCATGGCAACAATGCCAAATCAAGCCGCTGCGCGCACCATGGCAACAATGCCAAATCAAGCCGCACTAACGCGCACCATGGCAACAATGCCAAATCAAGCGCTGCCGCGCACCATGGCAACAATGCCAAATCAGCCGCACACTGCGTACCATGGCAACAATGCCAAACCAAGCCGCACATGCTGCGCACCATGGCAACAATGCCAAATCAAGCCGCATCTGCGCACCATGGCAACAATGCCAAACCAAGCCGCACACCGCGCACCATGGCAACAATGCCAAACCAAGCGCACTGCTGCGCACCATGGAAACAACGCCAAAACCAAGTCGCTATGCCATTGGCACATGACAAATATAGCGCCTAGGCTTGCAAGACTTGCAACTAGGTCAACGTCACGTCACGTGCCATTGGCACATGCCAACACGTACCGCAAGCCATATTTCAAGTCGCTATGCCATTTGCACATGCCAAATATAGCGCCCTAGGCTTGCAAGACTTGCAACTAGGTCGACATGGCCGTACGTGCCATTGGCACATGCCAACACGCACCGCAAGCCATATTTCCAAGTCGATATGCCATTGGCACATGCCAAATATAGCGCCCTAGGCTAGCAAGACTTGCAACTAGGTCAACATGGTCGTACGTGCCATTGGCACATGCCAACACATACCGCAAGCCATATTTCCAAGTCGCTATGCAATTGGCACATGCCAAATATAGCGCCCTAGGCTTGCAAGACTTGCAACTAGGTCGACATGGCCGTACGTGCCATTGGCACATGCCAACACGTACCGCAAGCCATATTTCCAAGTCGCTATGCCATTGGCACATGCCAAATATAGCGCCCTAGGCTAGCAAGACTTGCAACTAGGTCAACATGGTAAATGCGTGCCATTGGCACATGCCAACACGTCCGCAAGCCATATTTCCAAGTCGCTATGCCATTGGCACATGCCAAATATAGGGCCCTAGGCTTGCAAGACTTGCAACTAGGTCAACATGGCCGTACGTGCCATTGGCACATGCCAACACGTACCGCAAGCCATATTTCCAAGCCGCTATGCTATTTTCACATGCCAAATATAGCGCCCTAGGCTTGCAAGACTTGCAACTAGGTCGACATGGCCCATCGTGCCATTGGCACATGCCAACACGTACCGCAAGCCATATTTCCAAGTCGCTATGCCATTGGCACATGCCAAATATAGCGCCCTAGGCTTGCAAGACTTGCAACTAGGTCAACATGGCCGTACGTGCCATTGGCACATGCCAACACGTACCGCAAGCCATATTTCCAAGTCGCTATGCCATTGGCACATGCTAAATATAGCGCCCTAGGCTTGCAAGACTTGCAACTAGGTCAACATGGCCGTACGTGCCATTGGCACATGCCAACACGTACCGCAAGCCATATTTCCAAGCCGCTATGCCATTGGCACATGCCAAATATAGCGCCCTAGGCTTGCAAGACTTGCAACTAGGTCAACATGGCCGTACGTGCCATTGGCACATGCCAACACATCTGCAAGCCATATTTCCAAGTCGCTATGCCATTTGCACACGCCAAATATAGCGCCCTAGGCTTGCAAGACTTGCAACTAAAGTCAACATGGCCGTACGTGCACATGCCAACACGTACGCAAGCCATATTTCCAAGCGCTATGCCATTGGCACATGCCAAATATAGCGCCCTAGGCTTGCAAGACTTGCAACTAGGTCAACATGGCCGTGCATGCCATTGGCACATGCCAAACACACACGTTGGTAGCCTAACTTGCAAACCGTGCAACCTACCACCAAGGCCACGGCCCTAACGGCCACACATGCCATTGGCACATGCCAAACACACACGCTGGTAGCCTAACTTGCAAACCGTGCAACCTACCACCAAGGCGTTCCACACACGCCATTGGCACATGCCACACCCGCCACTAGCAGCTCACGGCATTGCCACTTGCGCTCGAGTGCAACTCGCAACAAAGGCATTCCGCACATGCCATTGGCACACGCCACATGCGCCCTAGCAAGCACCACTTGCACTCAAGATGCAACCAACACTCGAGACATCAACACAAACCGGGGATGCTTTCTGGGTTTTGGTTTGGCGGTCACAGCATGCAGCGTACACTACGCTCACATTAAGAAAGCGTGAAAAGGAATAAAGCGGTCAAATAAAAGAGGAAATAATGGTGAAAACGTTTTCACCCATTGACACCATGCGGTTACCACCTCCTCCCATTATTTCACCCTTTACTCTCTTCCTTCATGAGGCCTGGTACGTTTCAATCTCGACTTGTATAAATAGGTCTTACCTATTTCCACCGGACAACAAGTCTCGGTCGGAGAAAAATACTATACTCTCGAAAGGCAACTTTGCAAGCTCTCCCAAAAGCTTTCATCTCTTGCAAGCTTCCCAAGCTTTTACTTCCCGATACAAGTCGAGATACTACTCTCCCGTAATTATGCGGGTCTCAACACCTTTCTTTGCTTCCCTCCCCAAATCAACCCTTCTCCTCCACTTTGTGACCGAAGCAAGTCTGGAACGGCCATTTCTTGGTTTAGGTAGGACTTGTACAGATTGATCTCTCGAATCTATAAAGTGCTCACGTGCGGCACATTTGTTTAGGGTTTGAACCAGGTTTCTCACTCACCTACCGATTTACTAGAAATCGGCGAGAAACGATTTTTACCCATAAACAATTGGCGACCACGGCGGGAGGATTGATCTATCGGCTCAATGTCGGCCCTGTCGATCTCGTTCTTCGACCCGAGATGTCAAGATGGTAGGGGAAGGCGACTCGATCCGACTCAACTACCGAACGACCGGTTACGGATTGCAAAAACTACACGAGAAAACTGGGGACTCGTTGAAGATGCCACCGGCGATTGGGGACTTGTGACTCGGTCAGGCTCAACTACCCAGACGACCCGGTTACTAGTTATAAAAACTACACAAGAAACTGGGGACTCGCCGAAGATGCTATCAACGATTGGGGACTTGCTGACGATGCTACCAGCAAAGCCGCCTTTTACATGGAGAGGGGCGTGTTCACAAAAAACCTATGAAGTGAGTAAATTTAGACTGCGCAAGACATACGATCTGTTTTTTAGGCTCTTAGTAAAACCGTCATACTACTGAGTATTGTGCCTATTGCTAGCACAAACTTTCATAAAAGCAATATTCCTTTCCCAAAACATAATCGGAGTCATTTTATCAAAACCATTCATCCCAAAAATAATCCAATATCCTCAAAAGCTAACATTTATCTATCAACCCAAGAAATCCAGGAAGACAAAAACCATAAACCAGGCGCTTTGTTTGCCTTTCAAAAAAAAAAAAGGCCACCTACCCGTACGTGCCTACTTTGCACAAAAATAATTACCTGTCACTATTGGAAGATGTTACTACGGTGACATTCGAAGAATTATTTATGATGAAGTATTTCCACAAGTTTATGAAAGGCATACCTATGGCTATGGTTTGCACCAAAGACAAGAAAACAATAAAACAAATTGAAGAGAAACGGAGTACATAAGCCGGAATATGCTCGCCCACTTTATCACTCGCGCTACCGCTAATACCATGATGTGATAACAAACATACGAGGTAAAAAGGGAGCCAACCCATTTCATGAGCATAACACTTTTTGGAATTTGAATAAGGAAAGGATTTCTGTTTGAGCTACGTATGGGAAGAGGCAACTGGGCCCGCAAGAAAAGTCCAAGCCGGCGCCCATTCTAAGACGATCCGGCGCCTACCGGATCGCATGCCGAAGCTCTACCGAGACGCGCCCGCGAAGCGCTTGCCGGATGTGCTTGCGACGCGCTTACGAGACGCGCTTTACCGAGACGCACATGCCAGGCACACATGCCGCACGCGCATACTAGCCGCAGTACCACACTCTGTGCTAACAGTTTGCATCCTTCCAGCGCTAACATCTTGCGCCCTTCCAGCACCATCCTCTCCCTTCGAAACAGCGCCATGACTCGAACCGTGATCAAAACCGTGTCATCTACGCACGATACACTTACGATCACTACAACCAGAGCCGCTTCGCCACCCCAACGGTTCTTCAAGCATGGAAGCTCCAACCGTCACTGAGACGCTACTCCACCATCGGGGCAAGATACGGAAGATCCGGAAGAAGCCGACCTCCTTTTAGCACTGTTGATTTGATGAAAAGACAAAAGATACTTCACGGGACGTGCGTTTATAGATGAAGAGGCTCGCGTTGCTCTTAAACGCCCAGTGAGAAGGGGATAAGCAATCCAATTTCGTCACACGTAAAGATCGGGAAAGACTTCTCCAAAATCGAAAGCAAAGGAAATCAACAACTCTCCCGAGTTCACGGAGACCCTTCTTCCGTCGGGACCCGCACGACGGAACTTCTCCCCAAAGTCGCATGAGTCTATGATGAAACAGTTGTGTGAGATTCTATGTTTCTCCAAGGCGTAGCGTCAAGACATATTTGCACCCCTCAACTGCACTACATCAGGAAAGCAGGCGTTTCCATCTAAGGAAGCTGTTCCCAAACCCCAACCTCTCATAGGAAGCACGATCGATAGATAGAACCGGGGACTCCTAACCTCTCGCTCTCTTGAGGGATGTCGAGTTTGTGAACGTGACGCGGTCTCGACTTCAAAATGGTAACCGTCAAGGCTCGAGAGTTGCAAGACGTTGTTTCAACGTTCTCTCCAGTAGCTCCGCATCAACGTTCTCTCCGAGTAGCTACACATCAACGTTCTCTCCCGAAGTATCTACACATCAACGTTCTCCAGCGGCTTCGCATCAACGTTCGCTTCAACGCCACTCCTTCTGCAAAGGGTCATGTTTGCCACACTCCCTAGCCGAGCTCCACCGCAGTAGCAATTACTACAAGGATGGAAACACGTAAACCATACTTTGAGGACGGAAGATATACATGGGATCCCTTCAGCACTGTCAAAGCTACGAAGAGCAGTCCACCAAAAATCCGTACCCACAACAAGGTCCTCTACTCTTCAAGGGTGCGGCGCAAGAACATCATCACCTCTCTGTATAGAAGACACCTTCAACACTTTACGAGGCCGCGGAGGATCCCGAGCTGCACTATCGAATATGTCATCATGTAATTTCGAGCATCCCGAGTGTCACATCCAGAAGAGTACGATAGGCTTATATCAAATCCCGTGGAGGGGATTCAAGGCGATATAATGAAAGTAGGTCATGCATGGAGACTACCAGCGTAAGATGCTTTCACTCCCCTCAACCGGTTTATTGCGATTTCAACATCATCACTATCGAGGTTTTACGAGCCACGGGAATTTCTCAACATGAATCCGTACATGTGCACCTAAAACTCCAAAAGCGCGCGAAGGTTACGTTCACGTATTCAGCCATTCCATCATATCAAACCGAAAAGTCAACAAGGACGGATTCGAATGAAGGGGAACGACTAGGTCATCCTCGTCGATAACAAGTGATGCATGCTCCAACGGGATATCTCTTCACAAAGGAAATTTTCCATTTATACAACAAGCGGCGGTAAAGTGTACGACGGTCGCAAAGAAGAAGAAAACATACCGGTATGATTTTCTTAACCCGAATAACCTTTGTTGGGATACTCATGCAAGAGTCAGACCTCGCGCCTTCATCTGGAGAACTTGACTGGTTAGAAGATGATTCGAATCTGCGTGACATGACAAAGAGAAATTCAACAAGAAGACCCTTTTCTCAAACGAGGGATATGATGCGGTTGCGTTGGGTTTGAATACGAGAACCTTTAAAAGGAAAGGAAGCAATGAGGGACATAACGCTTCCAGTTTTTGGCATGAACGATGCCTAATCGAAGCCGCGCGTGAAGGAAAGCAAGATAAGGAAACTTTGCTATCTCGAAGAAACTCCCTCCTTGTTTACATCGGTCACGCCGACAAGCACGCACAACTTCCACACCTTGCTTGGCAGGCCCCACCACTAGCACAATCGACTTCCCAACTCACGCCAACTTCCCAACGTCGCCCAAGTTGCACCGGCCCCACCAATTGCGCCGACTTCCCAATGGCCGCCCAATTCACGCCAACTTCCCAACGTCGCCCAAGGCTGCGCCGGCCCACCAATTGTGCCGACCTCGATTAGTGCAAAACTACCGGAGGCAAGGATTCCAAATCCTATTTATAGAAGGTCGACAAGCCTCCTTCAATTTTCTTTACGGTTTCTTTGTTAATAGTTTGTCACCATCTTATGCTTACCTCGCAACAAAGCCCCCTGTCCGAGCAAAGCGGGGACTTAATGTTGATGGTGGTTTTTAAACAAGGGGTAAAATCGTAAAACCCCATGACCTAGTGTTACCCGCAACACATTAACTAAGAGCATTTAACTCGGGTGTAAATAATTAATAGGGGTATTTTTTCAAAATACCGGGTTAGGGTTTTCAACACGGAACCCTAATTCCAAAATCAAGCCGCATCTTCTGTGTTGATGGTGGATTTTCGTTTAAGGTTATATTTGTAAAAACCGAGAGAAAATCATGCGCCGACATCTTATAAAAGATAAAGCCATCTATAAGTGTTGGATACTCCCTCACTTGATTCACCAAGAATGGAACTTGCAAAGAACGGTCCCATTACTCGTGAATTTCATATCGACCTTGTATTTCCTGTACTCATTATCGGTGTGGCATGATGACCGAGTGTTACTCATATAGAGTAACACGAACCTCCAAGCACTATAATGAAACCATGTACGAAATACCCGTACAGATGATTCTCGGTGTGTTATACTAGCCCGAGCCCTCTCGGTGTGTTATACTAGCCCGATTGAGCCCCTCTCGGTGTGTTATACTAGCCCGATTGAGCCCCTCTCGGTGTGTTATACTAGCACGATTGAGCATCCAGGACTTGGCCGTATCGGTCTCGGATATGATCGATCGCGAGTCATCCAACTCCGTAAGCATGATTGGATGACCCCAGGATCAATTTCCATCACCCCCAAGCGGTATGGAATACCCACGGCCCGACCCGCATGGTCGGCCATCGGCCTTAGCTTGCCAAAAGAAAACCGTTCATACCAAGCATTATGACGGAAAACCCTAAATTAGGGTTTGCGGCATATTACATATGTTGCAAAGTAGTCTCAACCATCCATCTTCGCAGGTATAGATGGAGGGTCAGATGTAGACTCAAAGGGCCCGAGCATGTCAACACGATCACCGTGAGACCGCTACACACTTGACCGGTCGGTCAAGACCAACAAGGTTTGGCCGTGACAAAATCGTCACCCAAACAAGAGGTGGCGCACGGCTTTGAAAGCCAAATTAGGGTTTCAAGCCATCACGCGCGTCCATCTTCTCCGGTGCGAATGGAGGGTCACAGATTAGATTAAACAGGTCCAGTCATACCAGCATGATCACCGTGGGCCCATCTATCTCCTCATGCGGTCGGCCAAAGCATATCATGCCCGGCTAATCCAAAACGCCCGCCCAAACATGCGTGGTTACACTTCCCAAATTGCAAATTGATCTCGACCGCTCAACTTCACTTGGGATGATTTGAATGGCTTAGATCACGTTTTCATGGGATAGTCGGTATAGGTGTGAACATCAACCTACCACCTACACGCTGGAGTGATCGACCAAGACCGACCAAGGACGGTTGTCTTGGAACGCGTGCGGGAATATCACGCGGTTATCAACTCCTTTGCGGTAAGAAATTTCAAGCAGAAACCGATCTCAACCACTCATTTGTCCGGTCAATTTGAGTGGCCTAGATCGCGCCTTCTTGGGAAAGTGAGACATGGACGTGTACACCGGCATGCCATCAACATGCATGACCGGTCGGTCCTCTCCAAAGCCCTTCCCATGCTTGGTTTCGGCCAAGTGAAGAGTGATGCTTGCGCACCTCTTCAAAAACCCTAGTATTCATTAACGGCCGCGAGATGAGTGTCTCAAACATCATCTCATCCGTTCAACTTCACTGACTTGGTTATACAACCCCGGTCGGGAGTTATTTGGTTAGTGAGGCGTCATTACCCATCACTTTACCACACCACAATGCGTACTGCATAAAATACACACGATACTTCACAAGTATCGACTTTACGAATAACTTGTGTTATTCAATTGAAGATTACATGCTATCTTTCGTGGATCCACGATCCGCACATTCCAGAGACATCAATCATGTCACAAACTGGGGGATACATACTGGGGTATTGGTCGACGGTTTACGGCGTGCAACGCGCCATCACAAGAACGTGTTAGGAAGTCATGGACGGTTAGAGATGAATAGGAGAAGTGGGCAAGACCGGTCGACGCACAACTCCACTACTCCATCACTCCACTTCCTCCACTTCCCACGAGAGACGTGAATGAGGCTCAATGACTTGTATAAATAGGTTCTCCGCCCTATTTCAAACGACAACACAAGTTCAGACGAGACAGAAAAACCAAGTGTTAATACAAATCGTATTCAAACACCCGGAGCACCTTGCATCAACCGCAAGCTCCGCTCATCTTTGTTACAAGTCATAAGCAAGCCAACACCTTCACAATCACAACACCTTCTTCACTTCCCTCCCTAAGATCAACCCCATCTCCTTCACTTTGTGACCGAAACAAGTCCAGGAACGGCCATTTCTTGGTTTAGGCCGGACTTGCCTGATTGATCTCTCGAATCTACAAGCACTCACCGCGCAGTGCATTTGTTTAAAGGTTTAAATTCATTCCTCATCCACACCCCAAATTACCAAATTCTGCAGGAGTAGTTTTCACCCATAAACAATTGGCGACCACAGTGGGAGGTTGATCTATCGGTTGCAAAAAATTGAATTCTCAATTTCTCGGTTTTCGGCTCACGATGCATCCTCATCAGGAAACCACAGGCGGTTCAGATACCATGGGAAGTGTAGATAGAATGCTGGAGGATGTCTTGGCAAATCAATCCGGTATCACTAGAAGATGAGAGCGAGACATTCCGCCTTTTGAATGATATAAGACATAATTACAAGAAGGGTCGGCATGCATCTACTCAAGCGGTGCAAGAAATGCTAAATCCTTAGTCGGAGTCACACCTTTACCGGTGGAGAGGCAAAAGAGCGCGCAACCGCTGGAGACTCGGGAAAGACGAACAACATGGTCCGACCCAACGAAGACTCGAGGCAACTCCAAGAGGAAAAGACTTGTCCGGGGTACCACAAAGTCTCCCGGATAAAGAAATGGAGCCTGCAGCTTACGGATCCCTGCTGGAAGATTTATATCTCAAGACCCTTGTCGAAGCTCGGAAGACTGTTCAATCCGCATCGACCTTTCAACTAAGTGAAGAAATGCTTGAGGAAGGAGAGATCAATCAAGGAACACGTGAGTACGAGAGGATGGGAACGTTCAATTCGATCACTCAGCGGTGATATTACAACACCTCCCATCACCGAGCCGAGAAGCGGTGCAAGTCCTAGCATCTCATCAAGTGTAACACCTCCGGTAGTCACCAGAGCAATAACTTCCACTCCTTCATCAGGACGAGGAACCGGAGGGGCGAGAGGAGGACCATCTCCCATTACCATTGCAGACTTGATGGAAAAGCAGGAAGTTCTTGTCAAAACTCAAACGGATATGGCCGTAACTCGGAAAGAGGTACTCACTTTTCTTAAGACATTAACTGATCGATTTCCACATGACCCGCAACAGCCCCTGGAGCCAACAAGGAATGAATTCAACGCATAGGAGAAGGTACTTCAACGGCACGGACCTACATGGACGATCAAAGAAGCGACATCGAGATATGAGCGAGTCTGTCATGGAGGCTCCTACACCTGGGACCGATCCTCACAACGATCTTCCTCGAGTCAATAGTTTCACTCTGGTTCAGCGGTCCTGTCATGGAGGCTCCTACACTGGGGGCTGATCCTCACAACGATCTTCCTCAAGTCAATAGTTTCACTATGAACCAGAGGCCGGTGGATCGGGAAGCGGTTTCTCTAGTGGAAAGTTTATGCAAACTTTCACATCTCTCGAAGAATCGGCGCGGAGACGTTTTTGATATCAACCATAGGAAGGTCACGATCGTGACCTACATGTCACCGCACGCATCAAGGATTCGAGTTCAAGACGACCCTTATCTACACGGGATCGTCTTCATTACTCTCAAGATTCTCGGGACATCCAAGGCTCTCCCGTGCAAGGTCGTGCACGGAAGCCTACCACAATGACGGACTTCGAGGGAAACCAAACCAGCACATACGGGAGAAGCTCCGTGGAAAGAATCAGACAAGTTCGTTGCATCCCACTCCCCATGTGGGCGTCAATTCAGGAAGAAGACCGACTTGCATCATTGAGGGCTAGTACCCACGATGCATCTTTGCCGACGAAGCATTCTTCTCCATCCTGTGAAGCCACAACCCACGTTCACACGAGGAGGGAACGAACTTTTATGGCGAGTCGTGACCCGAAAGAAAAACGGTATCCAAGATCGCCATTATCAGCCAGAGGAGACTTACCCAGTCTCTCCACCTAATGGAATGCTACAATGACAACGAACCACAAGAACAAGTGTTAGATGCTCCACAACAGGTGCAAGATGGCACCAACTCTACAAGCGATGAAATTGAAATCGTTGAGGAATCTCCTAGGCCTATCTCCATTAGCTCAACCTTGTGTACGGATAAACGCACGAAGCTCGTGCAACTTCTCAAAGAGTACCAGGACATATTTGCTTGGAGATATGAAGAAATGCTTAGGATGAAAATTGGTCACCCATCATATACATGTCATAACCGTATCCAAGTCGGTTAAACGGTTGTAGTTCATACATGAGGAAAATGGATAGATCGGAGTGCTGCATAGACTTCGAGAGACTTGAGCAGGTGCTGCTCCAAAAGCGATCCTCCTCTGCCTAACATCGACATGTTAATAGACACAACCGGCGGACACGGCATGTTCTCCTCCATGGATGGATGTAGCGGCTACAAACGGATAAGGATGTACGAGCATGATGCAAGTAAGATATCTTTTCGAACTCCTCTCGGAAATTTTTATTATACCATGCTGCCATTTGGTTTAAAGAGTGCCGGTTCAACGTATAACCGCTCTATGACGGTAATCTTCCTTTGGAGCCGATACCTCAAGGGAGCAGCCTCAAGAAGATAACGATGTCCAACCGTCATATCGAGAGATCCCGGGCGAGTTACTCTATCGGACGGTGGTCGAACAAGATCCGGGTGAGTCACTTTATCGGACAATGGTACATGTCTATCACGCTATATTGGAGAATCCGCGCTTTTGGTCATCCTGGAGCTGTTGAACGCTCATCTACAACAACATATGCCCCGATAGAAAGAACCGGGCCTGCTTGGAAAGAGCTTCATAATGTTTGTAGGGGCATATATCTCACCAACGAGCGATACAACATTCACCTTACATAAGCGGTTCCTTGAAGCGGCAAGAGGAAAACCACCAAGATACAACATCATGCGCGTCCATCAACTCCAACTCCAAAGTACCACGTGCACGAATCCCACAATGATGAAACAACGTCCAAGGTATTCCATACCCGGCTCGACAACAACCACTACGGACAAACCATGTAAACCACGCTTGGGGATCGAGGCTCAGCATGAAGTTCCTTCACCGTCGGTCAAGGACTTCTTCAACATGAGAAAGATGGTCAGTCAAGAATCATGGATTCGCAAGGGTAATCGAATCAAGAGGAAGCCACTTCAACGCTCCCTCCGAAGCGAAAGTCGCTTCAATGGTCTATTCAAGAGCCGCCGCAACGCTCTCTCCGAGAACCACGTTCGCTTGGAATCCTTCTTCAACACTCTCTCCAGGACCCACCTCAACGGCCGCATCGAAACCACTTTAACATCCTCTTGAGACGTTTCAACACTCAAGCCGCATCAATAATCTGCGCTCGGTCAAGTTATCTTTGATGTACTCATTGCTCAACATACGTCTCATCCATCCTTCATAAGGGCCCAGCGGAGCATGAAAAACCTAAAAGTCGATAGGAGAAGAGTTATATTGTGGAGCAGAGATATTTTCCTATAGTTGAAAAGGCGCGGTGAATAACTCATCATCAATGTTCGGCATATCTTTGAAGCTTTCAACACCTCCGACTTGGCACTTTTGACATTATCTCCAGAAGACATCTCAACGAGGATTCTTTTCTTCCACAATGAAAGACGGGAGTTAGAACTTGTATGAAAATACGGAGAGATGTAGTCACACGGCAAGACACAACTCACATCGGAGCACACAATGGCCGGTCCAAACACCATTCAAGTCCGGTACAAATTTTAGTCAGGTACAAATTTTAGTCCCGGTACAAATTTTAGTCTCGGGTGTTGATTTCAAGACCGGTACAAGTTTCAAGACCAGGTACAAGTTTCAAGTCTGTCGGGCGTATGTGGGTGAGACTCACGTTCAATCAAGCGAACACAACAAGCCCACATTCGATCAAGCGGAGCGCAGTAGCCCCACGAACGAAGCGGGTGCAGCGGTCCGTCGATTAGGCACAACCCCACGATCGAGTGAAGCGGGCGCAATAGCCCCTCGACCAAGCGAGGCATAGCAAGGTCGATCGAAGCATGCAAGGCCGACATCATACTAGGGAAACACTCTCCTATATGCCTTTTGAACGTGACATACTCCAAGGACGGGATGACCCGTCCCTCTGGTAACATCTAACTTTGCCTCATAAGTTTTATCTTTAATTGTCACCATCTCATGCCTACCACACAATAGTGTAACCATTATGTGCTAGGCGGGGGACTTAATGTTGATGGTGGATTTTCGTTTAAGGTTATATTTGTAAAAACCAGAGAAAATCATGCGCCGACATCTTATAAAAGATAAAGCCATCTATAAGTGTTGGATACTCCCTCACTTGATTCACCAAGAATGGAACTTGTAGCAACGGTCCCATTGCGTGGAATTTCATATCAGCCTTGTATTTCTGTACTCATTATCAGTGTGGCATGATGACCGAGTGTTACTCATATAGAGTAACACGAACCTCCAAGCACTATAATGAAACCATGTACGAAATACCCGTACGGCCGATTCTCGGTGTGTTATACTAGCCCGAGCCCTCTCGGTGTGTTATACTAGCCCGATTGAGCCCTCTCGGTGTGTTATACTAGCCGATTGAGCCCTCTCGGTGTGTTATACTAGCACGATTGAGCATCCGGACTTGATCTGTATCAGTCTCCGGGATATGATCCGATCATGATCATCCAACTCGTAAGCATGATTGGATGACCCCGGATCAATTTCCATCACCCCCAAGCGGTATGGAATACCCACGGCCGACCCGCATGGTCGGCCATCTACTTTAGCTTGCCAAAAGAAAACCGTTCATACCAAGCATTATGACGGAAAACCCTAAATTAGGGTTTGCGGCATATTACATATGTTGCAAAGTAGTCTCAACCATCCATCTTCGCGGTATAGATGGAGGGTCTAGATGTAGACTCAAAGGGCCCGAGAGCATGTCAACACGATCACCGTGAGACCGCCTACACACTTGACCGGTCGGTCAAGACCAACAAGGTTTGGCCGTGACAAAATCGTCACCCAAACAAGAGGTGGCGCACGGCTTTGAAAGCCAAATTAGGGTTTCAAGCCATCACGCGCGTCCATCTTCTCCGTGCAATTGAGGGTCACAGATTAGATTAAACAGTCCAGTCATACCAAAGCATGATCACCGTGGGCCCATCTATCTCCTCATGCGGTCGGCCAAAGCATATCATGCCCGGCTAATCCAAAACGCCGCCCCAAACATGCGTGGTTACACTTCCCAAATTGCAAATTGATCTCGACCGCTCAACTTCACCGGATGATTTGAATGGCTTAGATCACGTTTTCATGGGATAGTCGGGTATAGGTGTGAACATCAACCTACCACCTACACGCTGGAGTGATCGACCAAGACCAGACCAAGGACGGTTGTCTTGGAACGCGTGCGGGAATATCACGCGGTTATCAACTCCTTTGCGGTAAGAAATTTGCCGAAACCGATCTCAACCACTCAGCTTGTGCTTGGGTCAATTTGAGTGGCCTAGATCGCGCCTTCTTGGGAAAGTGAGACATGGATGTGTACACCGGCATGCCATCAACATGCATGACCGGTCGGTCCTCTCCAAAGCCCTTCCCATGCTTGGTTTCGACCAAGTCGAAGAGTGATGCTTGCGCACCTCTTCAAAAACCCTAGTATTCATTAACGGTCGCGGATGAGTGTCTCAAACATCATCTCATCCGTTCAACTTCACCAGCTTGGTTATACAACCACGGTCGGGAGTTATTTGGTTAGTGAGGCGTCATTACCCATCACTTTACCACACCACAATGCATACATCGCATAAAATACACACAATACTTCACAAGTATCGACTTTACGAATAACGCAGGTTATTCAATTCGACTTTACATGCTATCTTTCGTGGATCCACGATCCGCACATTCAGGACATCAATCATGTCACAAAGCGGGGGATACATGCGGGGTATTGGTCGACGGTTTACTGGCGTGCGAGCGGCAACGCGCCATCACAAGAACGTGTTAGGAAGTCATGGACGGTTAGAGATGAACATGAGAAGTGGGCAAGGCGAGGTCGGCCACAACTCCACTACTCCATCACTCCACTTCCTCCACTTCCCACGAGAGACGTGAATGAGGCTCAATGACTTGTATAAATAAGTTCTCAGCCCTATTTCAAACGACAACACAAGTTGACGAGACGGAAAAACCAAGTGTTAATACAAATCGTATTCAAACACCCGAGCCTGCTTGCATCAACCGCAAGCTTTGCTCATCTTTGTTACAAGTCATAAGCAAGCCAACACCTTCACAATCTCAACACCTTCTTCGCTTCCCTCCCTAAGATCAACCCCATCTCCTTCACTTTGTGACCGAAACAAGTCCGGGAACGGCCATTTCTTGGTTTAGGCCGGGACTTGCCACCCATTGATCTCTCGAATCTACAAGCACTCACCGCGCAAAGTGCATTTGTTTAAAGGTTTAAATTCATTCCTCATCCACACCCCAAATTACCAAATTCTGCAAGAGTAGTTTTCACCCATAAACAACTGCGCACCATGGCAACAATGCCAAATCAAGCCGCACACTGCGCACCATGGCAACAATGCCAAATCAAGCGCACACGCGCACCATGGCAACAATGCCAAATCAAGCCGCACATCGCGCACCATGGCAACAATGCCAAATCAAGCGCACAGCTGCGCACCATGGCAACAATGCCAAATCAAGCCGCACATGCTGCGCACCATGGCAACAATGCCAAATCAAGCCGCTGCTGCGCACCATGGCAACAATGCCAAATCAAGCGCACATTTGCGCACCATGGCAACAATGCCAAATCAAGCCGCGCTGCTGCGCACCATGGCAACAATGCCAAATCAAGCCCACACTGCGCACCATGGCAACAATGCCAAATCAAGCCGCTGCTGCGCACCATGGCAACAATGCCAAATCAAGCCGCACAGCTGCGCACCATGGCAACAATGCCAAATCAAGCCGCACACTCGCGCACCATGGCAACAATGCCAAATCAAGCCGCATACTGCGCACCATGGCAACAATGCCAAATCAAGCCGCACACTGCGCACCATGGCAACAATGCCAAACCAAGCCGCACACTGCGCACCATGGCAACAATGCCAAACCAAGCCGCACACTGCGCACCATGGCAACAATGCCAAATCAAGCCGCACACTGCGCACCATGGCAACAATGCCAAACCAAGCCGCACACTGCGCACCATGGCAACAACGCCAAAACCAAGTCGCTATGCCATTGGCACATGCCAAATATAGCGCCCTAGGCTTGCAAGACTTGCAACTAGGTCAACGTGGCCGTACGTGCCATTGGCACATGCCAACACGTACCGCAAGCCATATTTCCAAGTCGCTATGCCATTTGCACATGCCAAATATAGCGCCCTAGGCTTGCAAGACTTGCAACTAGGTCGACATGGCCGTACGTGCCATTGGCACATGCCAACACGTACCGCACGCCATATTTCCAAGTCGCTATGCCATTGGCACATGCCAAATATAGCGCCCTAGGCTAGCAAGACTTGCAACTAGGTCAACATGGCCGTACGTGCCATTGGCACATGCCAACACGTACCGCAAGCCATATTTCCAAGTCGCTATGCCATTGGCACATGCCAAATATAGCGCCCTAGGCTTGCAAGACTTGCAACTAGGTCAACATGGCCGTACGTGCCATTGGCACATGCCAACACGTACCGCAAGCCATATTTCAAGCCGCTATGCTATTTGCACATGCCAAATATAGCGCCATAGGCTTGCAAGACTTGCAACTAGGTCGACATGGCCGTACGTGCCATTGGCACATGCCAACACGTATCGCAAGCCATATTTCCAAGTCGCTATGCCATTGGCACATGCCAAATATAGCGCCCTAGGCTTGCAAGACTTGCAACTAGGTCAACATGGCCGTACGTGCCATTGGCACATGCCAACACGCATCTGCAAGCCATATTTCCAAGTCGTTATGCCATTGGCACATGCCAAATATAGCGCCCTAGGCTTGCAAGACTTGCAACTAGGTCAACATGGCCGTACGTGCCATTGGCACATGCCAACACGTACCGCAAGCCATATTTCAAGCCGCTATGCCATTGGCACATGCCAAATATAGCGCCCTAGGCTTGCAAGACTTGCAACTAGGTCAACATGGCCGCACGTGCCATTGGCACCTGCCAACACGTACCGCAAGCCATATTTCCAAGTCGCTATGCCATTTGCACACGCCAAATATATCGCCCTAGGCTTGCAAGACTTGCAACTAGGTCAACATGGCCGTACGTGCACATGCCAACACGGCAAGCCATATTTCCAAGCCGCTATGCCATTGGCACATGCCAAATATAGCGCCCTAGGCTTGCAAAACTTGCAACTAGGTCAACATGGCCGTGCATGCCATTGGAACATGCCAAACACACACTTTG
Source organism: Papaver armeniacum (assembly GCA_023531295.1). Classification (NCBI taxonomy): domain Eukaryota; kingdom Viridiplantae; phylum Streptophyta; class Magnoliopsida; order Ranunculales; family Papaveraceae; genus Papaver; species Papaver armeniacum. The sequence continues at coordinate 169,190 of JAJJWW010008384.1, forward strand.
GTAGCCTAACTTGCAAACCGTGCAACCTACCACCAAGGCCACGGCCCTAACGGCCACACATGCCATTGGCACATGCCAAACACACGGTAGCCTAACTTGCAACCAGTGCAACCTACCACCAAGGCGTTCCACACACGCCATTGGCACATGCCACACACGCCACTAGCGGCTCGGCATTGCCACTTGCGCTCGAGGTGCAACTCGCAACAAAGGCATTCCGCACATGCCATTGGCACACGCCACATGCGCCCCTAGCGGCACCACTTGCACTCAAGATGCAACCAACACTCGAGACATCAACACAAACTGGGGGATGCTTTCTAGGGTTTTGGTTTGGTGATCCTGAGATGCGGCGTACACTACGCTCACATTAAGAAAGCGTGAAAAGGAATAAAGCGGTCAAATAAAAGAGGAAATAATGGTGAAAACGTTTTCACCCATTGACACCATGCGGTTACCACCTCCTCCCATTATTTCACCCTTTACTCTCTTCCTTCATGAGGCCGAGTGCGTTTCAATCTCGACTTGTATAAATAGGTCTTACCTATTTCCACCCGACAACAAGTCTCGGTCGGAGAAAAATACTATACTCTCTAGAAAGGCAACTTTGCAAGCTCTCCCAAAAGCTTTCATCTCTTGCAAGCTTTCCAAGCTTTTACTTCGATACAAGTCGAGATACTACTCTCCCAGTATTCGGTCTCAACACCTTTCTTTGCTTCCCTCCCCCAAATCAACCCTTCTCCTCCACTTTGTGACCGAAGCAAGTCCGGAACGGCCATTTCTTGGTTTAGGCCGGACTTGTACGAGATTGATCTCTCGAATCTATAAAGTGCTCACGTGCGGCACATTTGTTTAGGGTTTGAACCAGATTTTCTCACTCACCCGAATTTACCGAAATCGCGAAACGATTTTTACCCATAAACACCGCTTTCGTAAACAAAGAAATATTTTTACGTAGAAAGCATTAACCATTTCTCCCCAACTAGCGATGCTCCGGGCGCTATGTTGTTGTACCATGTGTATGCTCGTCATGTCGAGATTTTGAGAATTCTTTCAGACGGACAACATGATTGTGCTCGTGCTCTTCTAGTGCCTCCGGGAATCGAGAGAGGTGTTCTCGAGCGTTCCCATTCCGTTGTACGGCGTAAATGTTGGAGAGGTGTAGCCTTTTGGGAGAGGGATCCTTTGTGTAGCGAGCGGGATATGGAGGTTGATGACGATGGACATATGGTGTCTTGTCTTTTCCTTGGGCCTCCATGAAGCGTTCTAGATCTTCACGAGTGATGAAACCCTTGAGACTCCTTCTCCACCTGGATTTTTCTCACGTTTTGCGGACTTCATCAACATCCACCACATGGATTGGTGAAACTTCGGGGTCAACTTCCTCGGCTTTTCCTTTTTCCGACCCTTCCTTAGTTTTCTCCGACATTTTGTACGTCGAGTTTTGAGATAATTGCAAAGCTCCTTCTCGAGTAGCAGACCATATCAGTTTGATTTTTGGCGAGAACTTCCGGACCTTTATGAAATCGGCTATGGTAGGTGAATTTTCTCGACCTCCTCGGGATGCCGACAGAAGAGAGGATGAGGGTGGTTGGCTTGAGGAGGAGTAGTATCACCACCATTGTTGGAAGCGGGGATGGTTTACGGACTACCATCATTGTTATTGTTGCTAGTGCTAGCGTCATTTGCATTGTAACCAACCCGGACCTAAGACCGACCATTTTGCGAAAATGCGAGATTGCAACCGAGAGATTAATCCCCACCGTGGTCGCCAATCGTAGATGGGGAAAACGATTTCTTGGTTTTTAAGGAATTGAGGAGACGATGGTTGGGCGAGACTCCTCGAACCGAGCAACCGCTTAACCTCATACGGATGCACTTGCACGGGAGTGCTTTGAGTTCGAGAGATCAATGCAGGACTCAGGCCTAAACCAAGTCAATGGTCGTTCGAGTCAATTCGGTCACAAAGAGGGAGATGAGTTGATCTGTAGGAGGGAAGTCGGTGAGAATTGTGTGGGATCAATGATGATCAAGGATTGTGGGTGTGTTCAAGGTTTACGCAAATTGATGAAGCTGTTGAGTTCGAATAAGTTCAGTTGATTGATGAAATTTACGAGAGTGATTGCTCGAAAAAATTGTTGTTCAATCGTGGATCCGAGAGACTTATTTATATTGTCGAGTAGTAAACACCTTAATCCATGTAAGTGTGATGGTTTCTTGAGTGAAAAAGTGGGAAATCGTGGTGAAACTAGTTTCAGGTCGTACGGAGACTTGGTTAACCGTCCACCCACTACTTTGCTAACTCCTTCAACCGTTTGCATGACTTACTCACATTTCTCATCGTGGATGAACACACGTGCCGTAGGCCGCCGGACAAAACCATAAGTAATATCCCCCATGTGGCGTGATTGATGTCTCACGAATCGTGGAATCCGAAAGCGCGACGTGTATTTGATTAGTCGGTTGTTGGTCGATTAGACAATGAGTCTAAGTTTTTTGAATCGAGCATGAGTAATCGAATGCTCAATGATTCATGGATTGAACATGTTGGACGTTCTTAGATATTGCTCGTCTAAGCAAATATTGTAAATTCGAGCAATCGAGCATCGATTTGATGAATTCTTGAATTACTCAATATTTCAAGCAAGCGAGTAAATATTGCTCAATTCGGCCAATTCTGAAAATTGATAGTTAGGTCAATATTCGTTAAATCGCGAAAGTATTGCTCGTATTGACGAATTATCGATAAATTTGAATATTGATAGTTGGATCAATATTCGAGACACCGAGCAAGTATTGCTCGATTCGACTAATTATTTATTGGTGACGTGACCCAATAAAATATTAATTAAAATATTGGTAGACTACCAAATATTATATAATTAATCCATATGTTGATTGATGGATCAACATAAATTTATTAGTGTTTGAACTTGCTCGTAATGATGATTTGTGGAACGTTTATTCAAAACCCTAATTTTTGATCAATTGTTCGTCAATTAATGAATTGTTGAAAATGGGTCATGGGTGAGGGAGGGACCGACCACATGGGATGATGGAAGATCGTGTGATGCCCAAGTGCTCTAGTGAGCGTGCACCGGGGTCCTTAGTTGACCGGTTGGTGAAAGAATGATGATAAAATGCGGTTTCATCATTTATTAAAATAGTCTCGTCGAGCATTAGGTAATAAAACCTAATTCATGGAGAAGTGAGAGACCGACCAAGAGGGTATGAAATCGGCCCTTGGTGGTCGTGGGACCAGTGATGGTCGTTTGAGCAAATTCAAGTTGGTTGGAAAGAGTTTGGACCAATATGAGCAATCGAGCAAATTAGGTCAAAATTATAAGAATGTGTAGTACCGGCTCCTTGCAAGCCTTAGGGTAGGCCTTGGTCGGTCAAGGAAGCATGCCCGTGTCACCACAATGTACGTGTCTCGGTCTGAGAGTTTTGGTGTTTCCCTGGTGTGCGTTTGAGCAATATCTTGGATTTTCGGAAGAGTTTGATCTTTGATGAAATTCTTGATTTCGCTCGAATGAGCATGTAGGACTTTGCTCATTCGATCAAAATTTGGAAAATATTAAAATTTTATTATTTGGCATGAGTAGCCTAGTCGGTCATGTGACCATTTGACTTTTGGCTTTTTTCATGGTTTGGGCAATATTTGAGAAAATATGAAGAAACCATGATTTTTGCTCAAACGGAGGAGTTTCATGAGATGAGGAAATAATAATTATGAAAACAAGGGATTGCAAGGTGTGGGACCGGCCACGGCTAGGGCATGGCCGACCAGGCTAGGTAGCCGGTCCCAACACCTTTCCCTATTTTATTATACCTTGAAAATATGGAGCTTAGTGAGTTTTCTTCAAACAAGGAAAGTTCTTTGAATGAAGGAATTTTCAAAGTTCATGAAAATAAATAAAATAAGAAAAATAAAAGGAAGAGGCATGGGGGACCGGACACGACGGCATGGTCGGCCGGCCGGTGGGCCCGGTCCCTAGGTTTCATCAACAATTCCTGGGTGAAAAAGACACTTAGGTTTCATCAACAATTCATCCGTGTATATCAAAGAACAATCTGCCGAAGAATTAGTGTTTCATCAATTCAAATTTCAAAGTTATGGGTTGGGGTACTCACTACTACCTGGAGTAAAGAAAGGGTTATAAAGATTGATGACTGTTCAGGTTACTTTCGTTTGAACTTTGTCGAATACATACATGGTTTGTGCTCCCACTTAAATATTGTTGCACAAGTTAAGAGATTGATGTATTATACGTGGGTACAGTACTGTTTGCCAAAGTGGTCAGTAACAGTCTTAGGGTTGCTTTGGACAAAGAAAGCGAAAGGTATTATTTATAGCCGTCCACCATTTTGGAACACAAATATTGAGGCAATACGTTATTGACTTTAAAATACAAAAGATTAATTGAAACTTGAACACATTTGAAAACTTTAAACCATGTCGTCATGAATTACGGTGCATGCTTTAATTTGAGTTGTTATTGTGGATGCATTAGTTGCGTCATTCATACTGATTAAGAGTTCTTATTCAAAAAGAGTTGAACATGTGTAACAAGTCGGACACATTCCATTTGATTGGGCATTAGGAGCTTCCATCTTTCAAAATTTAAAAGTAGGAAATACCAATTGGTCTATAAATAATATATGGGTCCCGTTATCCCATGACCTATGATACGATAATTTAGCATTAATTATGTCCATTTACCTTGGGTTTCAATTTTTTCCTTGGGATTAGAATAACTTTATATTAAATAATTTCTGTTAATAAGTATTATGATTATTCCAAAAATATCCTTAAGTTTGAAAATAATTATTTAATACAAACGGCTTCCTGTCCGAGACGAAAATGGAATACTGTTACAACAAGTCGGTCAATTGGGTTTGTCTGCTCACCACCTAATTAGATTTGGATAAGCGTAATAAGCTTAAATTTTTCCAATACGTGTAATATTTATGCTAGTGACACACACATATAACGTGTCGTCTAACTATTTTAGTAGTCATGAATTCAGCTATAAAAAGGCAGTGCTCGACCATGTTGTAATGAACAGAACTAATTAAGACTATTTCCATCTTACCAAATATGTCACTTGTAATAATCACTGGCTATACCCTTTAATTAAAATATGTCTACTAACATATGCTCGGTAATTGAGATCATGATATTGCACCTGATCTATTTGTTAATCTAGTTAACACCACAAAATACAAGAATGATGATTAAGCTCAAGGGTAAGAACGAAAATTCAGCTCACTTAATATTTTAGATTAATGTGACATTTAATAATTCTTAGACTATTAGATTTCCAAAAAAAAAAATTAGAAGTCCAAGAGTATTTAATGCTCCTTAACCTTTGCATACATGCGAGAGGTTAACATTTGCCATCATATATTAGAGAGTCTAGTCTAATTGACCTAGTTAATTGTCTGTTTTGTCCTATTTGGTAATATAAATTATAATTTGGTCCTAAAAATTATAGTTGGTCCTAAGGTGATGTCATGGATGATGTAAATGTCATCTTTAGTGGCGAAATACCCTTATATTCTTGTTTGGTCCTAGAAAATAATGGTTTGGTCTAAAGGTGACCATATATATACAAAAATTTAATAGAAAATATCTCATTCTCGATTTACTTTCTCTCTCCTCTCTCCTCTCTATTTGGATCTAGTTTCTCTCCTCCCCATTTTTGATGTTCATGAAGACGATGAAGAACGACAGAAATTTTTAGGTTTATTCGTCACTATTTGTTACTACTCTGTTGTTGAATATGATGATGAAGACGATGTAGATGATGAAGACGACTTAGATTTTTGTGTTTCTTCGTCACTTTTTGTTCATTCATTGTTGAAGAAGATGAAGATGATGAAGACGATGGAGTTTGAAGATTTTTCTCGCTGCTTGTGAATGACGAAGAAGAAGAAAAGATGAAGAAAACTAATATAACTTTCAATCTTCATCTTGGATCTTGATTTTTTTGGTGTTGTTAATGAAGATTTGATGTTGTTCTTCTTGGTGAAGTCAATGAAGATGATGAAGAAGATGAAGATTTATGCGTTTTGTTGTTCTTCATTCTTTCTTGCTTAAGATGAACTTCATTCGGAATGAACTTCATTTTGGAATGAAGTATGTTTTTAGGTTTTATATGGACTTCATTTCGGAATGAAGTCTACATTTTTTAGGTTTTTATATGGAGTTCATTTACGGAATGAGCTCTGTTTTTTGGGTTTTTATATGGACTTCATTTCTGGAATGAAGTCTGTTTTTTTAGGTTTTTATATGGACTTCATTTCTGGAATGAAGTCTGTTTTTTAGGTTTTTATATGGACTTCATTTTCTGGAATGAAGTTTGTTTTTTTAGGTTTTTATATGGACTTCATTTCTGGAATGAAGTCTTTTTTTTTTAGGTTTTTATATGGACTTCATTTTCTGGAATGAAGTCTGTTTTTTAGGTTTTTCTATGGACTTCATTTATGGAGAGTAAAGCTTATTTTGGAACCCACATAGCTTATTATAGAAGCCCAGTTGGCTTATTTTGGAAGCCCGTCGGTTTATTTAAGAAACCGAAGGCTTATTAAAGAAGCCTAGTTGGCTTATTTTGGAAGCCCATATGGCTTATTATTATTGAAGCCCATTTTGTTTATTATGGAAACATAACGGCTTATTTTGGAAGCTTGAGTTGGCTTATGGTTGAAGCCCGTTTGGTTTATTATGGAAACCCATTTTTGCTTAATATGGAAGCCCGGATAAATCCTAACAAAGAAGAGGATAATTATCTTAGGTGGTTATAATTATTATTCAAGATAATAATTGTTTAAGATAATTACAAAATCTAAGAAGAAGAGGATAATTATCTTAAGTGGTTATGATTATTATTCAAGATAATAATTATTTAAGATAAATAAGGATTATGATAAATATTAGAGGAATAACAAACTTTATCATGAATCTAAGGTTGTTTTCTTGGATTAATACAGGGAAGGGAACTTATGAAGATAACTATGAAACCCTAAAGTTAGATCTACTTGCTGCCTATAAATAGAGGAAAATCTCAACTGGAGGAGGGGGAATTTTCTACTCATCTTCACCAAATTTCATCTTCTTAGATAAGCTTTTCTATAAAAGAGAAAATTCATTGTAATACATATATCAATAAAGCTTCACTCCCAAAGGGGATTCATCCAGTGGATGTAGGCTAAGTGTTCTTCGTACCTCAATTGGCGCATGAAGATATACACGGATGAATTACTACAAAGATGGAAACACGTAAACCATACTTGAGAACGGAAGATATACACGGGATCCCTTCACTGTCAAAGCTACGAAGAACAGTCCACCAAAAATCCGTACCCACAACAAGGTCCTCTACTCTTCAAGGGTGCAGCGCAAGAACATCATCACCTTTAAATGCAGAAGACGCCTTCAACACTTTACGAGGCCGCGGAGGATCCCGAGCATGACTATCGAGAATATGTCATCATGTAATTTCGAGCATCCCGGTGTCACATCCGGAAGAGTACGATAGGCTTATATCAAATCCCGTGGAGGGGGATTCAAGGCGATATAATGAAAGTAGGTCATGCATGGGGACTACCGGCGTAAGATGCTTTCACTCCCCTCAACCAGGTTATTATCGATTTCAACATCATCACTATCGAGGTTTTACGAGCCGCGGGAATTTCTCAACATGAATCCGTACATGTGCACCGAAAACTCCAAAAGCACGCCAGAAGGTTACATTCACGTATTCATCCATTCCATCATATCAAACCGAAGTATGACCTAGGGACTTCTCATTGCATCCCATTTCGTAAGATGAGCCCTAAATCGGCGTCCTCCAAGTATGCGGCGATCAACAAGGACGGATTCGAAGGAAGGGGAACGACTAGGTCATCCTCGTCGATACTTGATGACGCATGCTCCAACAGATATCTCTCGCACAAAAGGGAAATTTTCCATTTATACAACAAGAGGCGGTAAAGTGTACGACAGGTCACAAAAGAAGAAGAAAACATCTGGTATGATTTTCTTAACCCGAATAACCTTTGTTGGGATGCTCATGCAAGAGTCGGACCTCGCGCCTTCATCCGGAGAACCGATTGGTTAGAAGATGATTCGAATCGCGTGACATGACAAAGAGAGAAATTCAACAAGAAGAACCTTTTCTCAAACGAGGGAGATGATGCGGTTGCGTTGGGTTTGAATACAGAACCTTTAAAAAGGAAAGGAAGCAATGAGGGACATAACGCTTCCCGGAATTTTTGGCATGAACGATGCCCTAATCGAAGCGCGCGTGAAGGAAAGGAAAAATAAGGAAACTTTGCTATCTCGTAGAAACACCTACTCCCCCTTGTTCACCGATCCCATCAAGTCACGTCGACAAGCACGCACGACTTCCCTACCTTGCGCGGTCCCACCACGCTAACACGCTCAGTTTCCCAACTCGCAACCACTTCCCAATGCCGCCCAAGTTGCACCGGCCCCACCAATCACGCCAACTTCCCAATGACCGCTCAAGTCCCCGCCAGCAAGCACGCATAGCTTCCCCACCTTGCGCCGGTCCCACCAGCTAGCACGCTCAGTTTCCTAAACTCGCGGCAACTTCTCAATGCCGCCCAGCTGCCCGTCTTCTCAATGCCGCCCAGCTGCCCGTCTCTCACAACAACAACCTCTAATTTTAATCTCAAACCATTACAATAAATTTATTTCGGTAGAACCAAAAATGAAATATTCCATTAGTACATAATTTCTAAATTTTATCTACGATTTTTTTATTTTTTCCTTATCGATTCGATTACTAAAAAACAACTTATGTAGATCTTATTTCCTCCAATGACACCAAAACATATCAACCTTCCATAATATTATCTACGATGCGAGACAAAACTTAACAACGTTTATAGTGAAATACTTAAAACAACGTTTATGATCATATTTCCTCCAGTGATTGCCACCACCTATTAATAGATTATAGTGAAATACTTAAAACAACGTTTATGATCAATTTTAACATATCATCACGACTACTTTCCATGCAAACAAAACTTAACATATCATCACGACTACTTTCCATGCAAACAAAACAATCGTAGTTTTTTTTTTCCTTAACTTCAAAGAGTATGAGATAGAAAAAGAGAGAATTTGCAGAAATAAAACGTCACTCATCTTTTTCCAATCCAAAAGTGGTCTCGAAAGTTTAATCATAATCGTAAGTAAATGTTGATCGTTGTCATCTATTTTGTAGGGGGCAGCATAAAAATACCCAGATTTTTAATTACAAATTTGTATCCATTAACTTTTCCGCAAAAAAAATGAAGGATAACTACATCTGTAATTTTGGCCGTGAAAACTCTAATCGGACGGTAAAAACCGCTAGCTTAGGAAGATGTTATGCACTATCGTGTGGGATAGCACGACCCAAAATGGTAAATCGTGTACCAAAAAATAAAAATAAAAAGGTAAATGTATCTCCGATCCAACCGAGTCATGTTTTTGTGAGACTCGGTAGATAAGAGCTTCTCCAATGGAATGTGTGTGAAGGAAAAAGCCTTCATCCACATAGGATACACAACTATTTTATAAAAAATCATCTTCAACCTATTGATATGAGGATGATGTGGTGAAAAAAAAAGTTAGACATCCTCTAAGTGAACCTCTAGTTTTAGACATTCACTTAGAGGATGTCTTTCCATCCTAGTCACACTTTTATTAATAAAAATCATAAAAAATAAAAATGGAATTAATTTTAACCAATTATTCACCTACAAATAAGCAAAAGAAAGATACAACATTTTATGGGTTGGAGATAAAATTTATTTTCTCCTAATATTTAGTAGGATTTTATGTCTAGTGGATGTCTTAAGAGTTATGCCACATAGGAAACATCCACATATACCATTGGAGAAGTTTTAACGAGATGGAGAGAGACCATATTCCTGAGTCGACGTGGAAGAATAATGGCCGTCCCTTTTCTTGACTTTAAATTGTTTTGTTTGTTTTACTACGTGTATACTTTGTTTCCATTCCATTCCCTTTCCCTCCATCCATCAATTTCATCGTCATCATCACCATCGTTAACATCATCACCACTCATCTTTTTCTCTCTTCGTGTTTTTTATCCTCGCTCTCACATCTCTTGACCGATTTCTTCTTCTTTTTCTTATTCCGATTCCAAAAAAAAAAAGAAAAAAGAAAAAGAAAATCAAAATCATTTTCGTTTTTTTGATCTCTGAAAGTGATTTTCTTTTTGGATCTTCGAAAACAGCTTTTGCAATTTCATAAGGCTGTTTATCGACAGATCTGTAACATAATCATTCATATACTTTTATTTTTTCTAGGGTTTATTTTTTTCAAAAATACTGGAGGAAGTAGGAAGTCATCAAGGTTTCTTTATAGGCGATTTCTGGTGTGATCTTATGGCTGCTAAACCACAATTGGAGAAACGTATCCTTCTATCTTCTGATTTATTAGATTAGATCTGAATTTGTTGCTGATCTAGTTTGTTTATTTTGTCAACGAAATAATCGAATTTAATTGTTATTCGAACAAAATTGCTTTCGTTAAGTTTTTCTACATTTCTTACGATTTAGGATCTTTCCGTTTTAGGGATTGGCGACTTACCCATTCATTGCAATAAGATTTTGTTTCATTTCTCTTGTTTTCTCTTGATTTGGTTGTTTATTTTATTATCATATATATAAATATTTCTTTAGTTTGAAAAAGAAGAATTAATCTGAATGATTAATTTCTAGATCCATATCCCTAATGCAGTAGAAACAAGGATTTGATTAATTATTGGAAGTTTTGATTTCATATTTGTTTGATTTTCTTCAAAGGTTAGATACCTTCTTGATCTTTTTTTTTTGGTAAGTCCAACAGATACCTTCTTGATCGATTAATTTGATGGCGGTTTATCTCTCTTTTTTGTTTGAATTCCGTTTTGGTTCTGAGGTTTCGTGGGTGGATCCAACCTTATCTTATCCTGATGATAATCTATGTGATTTTTGATGCATCGGATTGAAATGTTTTCTAATTAATTAATTGATGATATGGTAGTAAATTGGTAGGTCACTCGATTTTGATGCATGGATTGGAAGCCTTGACTTATGTTGTCTTTCCAGCTATAGAAGAAGCAAAGAATCTCAAAGTCGATACTTCTTCTAAACTTGGTGGTCCTAAACGAGTAAGTCACCTTGATTGTTGTGTGATCAGTTTGACACAGACTCGGACGATTACGCAAATTGTATAGTTGCTTTGTAGGGGCACGCATGGAGATGATTGATAGTTTAGGGAAGATTTTTATCAAGGAGGATAATATTCACCATGTCTTATAGGTCGTTACCCTGAAAATGATAGTGTTCTATAATCTCTATACACATTTGGTTGATATTTGACAGCAAAAGTCAATCAATTCAAGCTAATGTGAAATTACTTGGGACAGAAGTTGAGGACACTATCACGCTTTTGTTAGTCATCCTCCAATAGCTACCCATGGGGGCTGTAGATGTTCTGATCGTATCCATGTATGCTCGAAGAAGTTGAGCTACACAAAATGTGTAACCTTGGAGTCATATTAATTGATCCTTCGTGATTGCATTCGTCTTTTCACCTGCAGTTTAACTAATTACTTTTAATTTCATTTCAGGCTCCACCCAAGGATAGAAGTTCATCTGATGCACGATCATGCATCTCATCCTCTGGAGATGCAACTAGTAGTCTGAAGGAAGGCGATGTTGATCATGAGTCTTTGGTGGCTGAACAGGGCTTTTATTATCCTGCGAACAGCTATTATGGGTATTGTTATCCAGGTTTGTCATGATTAAAATTTGGCCGTGTTTCCTGTATGTATTATTCCCTGGTAATATTCAGGTTTCTCAGTTTTTTTTTTTATGTGAATGAACTGTGGCTTCAGGTTATGATGGGTCAGTTGGAGAATTTGAAGATCAGGGATACTACCTTAGCAGTGATGGCCTGGAGATTCCATATCCAGTAAGTTTCTTACGTAATGTTAATTTAATGTCAATTCTTTTGTTTGTTATTACTCAAACATTAATCAGAATATATTGACATAACTTTATCACGAGGTTCTTCTTTCGATATTGTTTGAGATCATATGTCAATGTTTTGATTCTGATTTTTGTGTCAGTGTGCTTTGTTTATTTCAGCATTATGTGTTGATGGATGAACTAGCTTGTGTATTCATGTGCCTGATAAGGTCATATTTATAATACTTTGAAGAGATGTGATTTCATAATCATTTAGTACATGTTAGGCCGATTGCTTTTGATAGTTTTTTTTTCAATTTATCATAGATTCGAATCATGATTCACTAACATAAATATAATGGGATACTGCCTGAGTTATAAAAGGCGGCGCCTTGCGACGGCCGCCAAATTTTTTACCAATTTTTTGAATTAGGCATTTCTCCGCCTAGGCGCCGGTTTTTACCGATTTTTTGATAAATCAGTTTGTTCCTGGCGCCACCTTTTAGCCTACTAAGAAATTAGCCCAAGTTAACCCTAGGGTTTCCTTGTCTTATCTTTCCCTGTCCTTCTCTTTCTCCAATTTCAGCTGCACTTCTTCTTCTCCCCTTCTTCATCTTTGTTCTTTATCTCTTCTTTAGAAAAACGGCTGCTACCAACACAAGAGAAGACGCTGCTGATGTTGAATTAGATGGGATAATTGTTGGTGATGCTGAAGAGACGGTGGACTATGGCAATGAGCGAGAAGAAGATATCAACTCTAAATCTAATAGGACTGTTGGACTGTTTAAGTTTCAGTTTTTAATTCGTAACTTAAGACTGCTTTGTTGTTGTGTTGTGTTGTTGTTTTAGGTATTTAGAAACTTAAGAGCAGTGAGTAACAAAAGTATTGAGTTTAAGTAGCAAATCTTAAGGATTATTGAATGATATATCTATGTAGTACATGGTTTATTTAGCCCTTACGTATGCATTAATTTTTTTCCCGACTAATCCCCGACTAGTTGACGACTAGTCTCTCCAGGCGCTAGGCGCTACTCAGCCGCCTGACACACCCGCCTTACGACTTTTACAACTCAGGATACTGCTTAGTTATCCTTCGACTTGTATCATTTTTCTTTAATTATATTCATCTATTGTGTTTTTGTTTTGAATTTCCTTTTTGATTACCACACTTTTTTATGTAGCATTCTTAGTTCGCAAATTTGTATAGAACTATTGTCAACTTCTATGACTAATGAATCTGCTCCTGTATTCTACTTTACAGGCCATGCAAGCAGATAATGGATCTCTTATGTACTATATGCAAGGATATCAACCCGGGTATGTTCCTTACAGCTCATACTTACCCGGAGCTACGTATGGCATTGATGGACAGTATTTGGGTCAACAGCAATTTGTCCTGAGCCTATGTCCACTCAGCCTATTGCTTCCCTGGATATTTTCCGTCTCCACTTCCTTATGGATCAGAGATGCTTCCATCATATGTTTGGGATCCATCTCTAATGGCTACTGAAGCAGTTCACGGAAATGGCTATAGTGGGGTTACAACAACTTCTGGAACTAAGCAAACTTTCTCTGCCCCAAATCATACCCTTGCCCCTATAAAATCAACGACAGCTGCAAAATATAGTAATACAGGAGCCAAAGGATCTTTGGCGGCACTAGATGTCTCAACAGGGCCAGGGTTTCTTAACGAAGGAAAACCAGTGAATAAGGTAAAAGTATTGTTGTATTGCTATATATATATCATAATTTCCTTCAGCATCCTATGATGTTGTCAACGATGATGTTCTAGGTTATTGATGTGGTGTTTCAAAATTCAGGTATCACACCATGGTGCTGATTTTCAGTCAGCTGGTGTTCTTGCCAAGGGTTATTTCCCTTTGACAAAGTTTCCCTCGTCTAATCAAGGGAAAGGTGGTTTGCTTTATCCCAGCAGTCCTGTTACTTACAAAGCAATTGCAAAAGGATGGGGTGGTGCTGACAAGTACAAAACCAAGGTTAAGGCCAATGGAGTTGTTGAATTTGAGTTGCATAACGAACAGAATCGCGGTCCTCGAACGACCAACACTAAAGTTGTTTTGCCATCTGGAGTTGACTCAACAGGATCTTTGGTGTCCGAAGTTGCTGACAAAAATGAGAGCTCTACATCTGTTATTAGGAGGGAGGACTTTAACCTCTCCGAATTCTCAACTAAATATGATGACGCATTGTTCTTTGTCATAAAATCTTATAGTGAGGATGATATACACAAGAGTATCAAATATAACGTTTGGGCTAGTACTCCCAATGGAAACAAAAGGCTTGATAGTGCATACCAGGATGCACAAGAGAGAATGGGCGCGAAGAAGAGCAATTGTCCGGTGTTTCTTTTCTTTTCGGTATGCCCTGATATCCGTATTTTGTTTCAAAAGCAGCAATGCAGCATGAATTTTTTTCTTCTAAATTCCCCGATTTTTTTTTTATTTTAATCTTGTTCCATGGGCAGGAAAACAAAATCCTCCTGTAATTGTTTTTGATTAGTTATGTTCCTGTTCTCTCTGTGTAGGTTAATGCTAGCGGACAGTTCTGTGGAGTAGCTGAGATGGTTGGTCCGGTAGATTTTAACAAAAATATGGATTTCTGGCAGCAAGACAAGTGGAATGGCTTTTTCCGTCAAGTGGCACATTATTAAAGATGTTCCAAATCCTCATTTTAGGCATATAATTCTTGAGAATAATGATAACAAACCTGTAACAAACAGCAGGGATACACAGGAAGTATGTGCAACTAGTTCCCTATCATAGATATTTTGTTAATTAATTCAAATCATCACCGACCAATTGCAAGACTTTTTCAGTAGTTAAAGCTGTTTTTTTCCTTCCTTTCTGCTAGGTGAGGTTTCCTCAAGGTACTGAAATGTTGAATATATTCAAAAGCTATACATCAAAAACATCCATATTGGATGACTTTACTTTCTATGAGAGTCGACAGAAGGCAATGCAAGAGAAGAGGATAAGACCCTCTACACCATATCAGGGTCTTCTACAGGTCTGGATCTCGTTCAAATATTTATATTATGTTCATTGTGTTGGTTAAATGCATCATTCGCATGCCTTCTAGGATTGAATCAAAGAATGAGGTTGCACCAAAGTGGGTTTTCTTACTCTCTGTAGAATCCCAAATGACCAACTGAATTTATGATTTCTGGCCAGTTGCAAGAATACTTAACCTAAATGGTTCTGCTTTCACTTCTGCTTTCAATTATTTCTTAACTTTATGATAAGTTCTCAATGGCACGAAAATTAGGGTCTCTCTATTTTCGTTGCAACACCTAAGAAGTGTTGAACTAATGTTTTGCTTTTGTAACTGTTAGCCTAATTCACGCCACATGGATTTTAAGATGTTTTTCGTATATTCACCCGTTATGGTTAGGTTTTGGATTTCATTATCAGAGGTATAAAGTACGGGTTTCTCTCTCTGTTAACGGTTTGTTGTTTCATCAATAGGGTGTGATCAGATCCCTGTCACAGACAATTAATGTGTCCACTTCAAATCAATGGACATGCATTAGATTACTTGTGTGGGTCTGTTTTTTAACATCCTGATCAAATGTCCCTGAGCAGGATTGTAATTATTCTAATTTAGTCGAGTTTGATCTATTTCATCTACAGAAACCAGAGGAAGTCCTTGATGTGACAGCTAGTCTGAAGTCGATCAAATTGACTGGTTCCGACTGTGAAGAAGTTCGAGCTGGGGATGATAAGGTGAAGGAATGAAGAAGAGAAGATTGGGGCAAATAGAACATATAGCCGTGGGTACAGCTCGCAAAATTTGCATAGTGATTGGTTTTACGTTAATGCCGAGGCTACCAGAATGAAAAAACAAAAAAGGAGTGGATGGTTTTTACCTTTAGCTTCTCTGGGCATTTTTGGGATTTCTGATTTACTCCAATTTGCTAGATGTAGATGTGATGACGGCCTCTGAATCCCAGGGGTTTTGTGTATTATAGAAGAAAGAAAGAAAAAGGTCTGCATTTAAGGTATGCTGTGACTGAATGATGGCATTGGTTATGGTCGTGCAACAGTGGCTGTCTGTGCCAACTACAAATCTTGTAATATGTGTTCCTTTCTTCTCATTTTACCTTTTTCTTCTTCTTTGTATTTTGTTTTACTTTTCAATTTCCTAACGGGGATCAGGTAGGATTGCTGGGATTGTTGGTCAATCTGTGGTTGTAAGCAGCACAAGGCAGGTGACGTGGTGGTAGTGGTGTTTAAAATCTGTTTCTAAATTTTGTTGGCGGTCGTGTAAAGTATGTATGTTTGTGTTCAAAGCTTCTTTTATTGTGTGAAAGCATTTGAGGACCGATATTGTTGTTTGGAGGGGGGATGAAGGAAAAAATGGGAAGGTTTCGAGTATGCAGAAGAATATATAACGCTTACCCCAACAATAGTCTAAAAGAAACAAAAAACAAAGATTTACTGGTTCATCTTGTTTGTCTTTGTTTCTCGGTTTGTTATTTGTGAGAATATGTTTTTCAAGATAGTTTCTTTCTTAATCCTGTTCAAAAACCAAACAAAGATACGGGTAATGGGAGTAATTTCGACTCCAAGCAACGTTTAAAAAATGTACCAAATAGATGCCAAAGTACCTCTTAATTCAGGAACAGTAAATCCAGCTGACTGGTGAGGATAAAAACTTAAAAATGTAATAATTTTTATTTTTTATAAATAGGGACAGAGACAGAAAATAGAGAGCAAAAAGCAGAGACTTCTTATTATTAGGTGTGTAGAATACAATGTTTAAGCCTCTATTTATATAGAGAGGACTTGGTGTCCAAGATATGTAAACCCTAAACTTAGACATGAAGGGCATCTTAGTAAATAAACTTGGTTTATAACACTCCTCCTGATGACCACTGTGGCTAAGTCATTATATATATACCAGGAAAACTCAAAAGAGAAAAACCTGAAATTGCATAAGCATGTAAAGACTCGAAACAGTGGTGGACACGCAAATGTTGCCTCATTAAAACTTTGACAAGGAAAACCCAAGAGGACAAAACCTTGTGAAGGAAAAAGAGTACAACGCGATAAATACTTCAGTCAAATCTTGGCGTGCAAATATTTGAGTCGAGACTTTCCAATTTTGAAGAACGAATTTCTTGAATGCAGAAGAGGACTGTGCTTTCATGAAGATGTTGGATAGTTGATGAAGTCTTCGCTTGTGTTGCACAAGCAGTAATGCCTTCGATAATACTTTTGCGGAGTCTATATTCTTCTTCAACACATTGAGAACCTGTGTCATGGATTGCTAGCTTCCCGAGATGATTTGCAGAAGTTGTTGATGTAGTTTCTTCAACATAGAGCCAAGATGTATATAAATTACCATAAGTGAACAAAACTGAATTTGTGGTCATACCTTATGTGGATGACATCCAAATTACCAAGGTCTTGTTATGTTGATTTGGCCTAACAAAATGACCTAGTTAATGATGGGAATCCACCAAATAACAGAAATTATACAACTCCCCTTGGATGACCACCATGTTGAATTAAATTGGCTCACTAAAACCCCGCCAGTAAAACCCAATGGGAAAACACTTGGACAAAGGAAAAAGAGCACAAATATCAACATTTTGAAACTAAAACCCTTGAAACATGCCAAATGCATTGTTCAGGGAGAACCGAATGTTATTGAATCAATCCTAGGGTTTGAGTAAAAACTAAAACCCTTAAATCGTTGTAAAACGATAATATTTCTCGTAGAACGCATTATGACAACACCAAACCTGTAAATAGCTTAGGCATTGGCAATTTTAAGGTGTTAAGTCTTGGATCAAAAATTGCGTCAATCGAGAAATTCAATCCAACCTAATTTGGATTATATGCCAACCAATCATGTATGTCGATATTACTCTGAGAGGGGTCTACAACCACCATCATTTATTTCGGTAGCTTCTTTGTAAATGAATATTCGACAATCATTAGTTTATTATGACCCAACAAAATTCTATGGTGTATACACACTTTGAAAAATTCAAATTTTACTGGTACCAGCTCCCGCGGGCATTATAATCTCTTCCTCGTCAAATGAGGAGATATTAATTTTCACTACACCAAATTCCGGATTGGTAATGCAGAACCGAGACGTTACTAAACGGGTTGTAACGGCTCTTGCCTCGTTACAAAAAGGGTGTTACATTTTTTCGTAACGGGAATGGGACCGTTTGAATTTTGGTTGTAACGACGTTAGTAATGAGAGATGAGCCGATTACGAATTGACACGATGTAACATTTGAGAGCCGTTCCGAAATTTTTGTAACAACAGGGTCAGAACAGATTCTAGACGTTACGAATTTTTTTGTAACTGCAAAAAAAATTACTACCAGTCAACATTGACCTGGTCAAATTAGTCAATACTGACCAATTTTGACCTGTCAATATGATTAGCGATTCATTTTTTTAGAAAATATCTTGGGATTCCCAAACTTACACGTATACACTTATCATTCCATCCATCATCCAATTCAATCATATCAACATTCATTCAATCTATTCATATCAAAAGAACATAAATTCTTCTAAGTACCAATTTAATTTTTTTTGTTAAGTATCAAATTCTAAGGGAATACGTAGAAAGATCCCATGTTGGTTCATTCTCAAACACTACATAGAAACTTACTCAAAACTTGCAGATATACTTCTCAAACACCAGTTGCTATGAGCAGCAGAAGTTGTTGTCCAAGAGCATCATACCATACGAATATTGTGCAATGCTGGAGTGATCCAGGCGATCAATGCAATTGTCCAGGTACTATGTGCTCTTCACAAACACGTTTTACGTCCCCTGTAAAGTATAAAAGGTCCATTAAACATTTGTACAATTAATCAAAAAGGGCGTTTGAATTAAACACAAGCTTCGTTATATCATAGAGTGAGCCATTGTTGTCCGGAAAATTATAATGAACAAGTCAAGTTCTTTACCCTTGATTTTTGTCATACCCCAGAGTATCTAGTCTTTAATGCTCGTTCAACATGATCTGGTCGAGCGGTATAGGGAGGAAGAATTGGCTCAGTGTTGAATGTCTACACATGAAACAACCATAATTTGCTTAGTTAAATGGAGCATTGAGTACCAAAATACATATAAAACTATCAGTCACCGGGGAGTTGGACATGGTATAACTTGATAAAACTGACGCTCCATCAGAAAAAAAAAAAAAAAAAAAAACTGCAGTTGAAGTCTCTATACAAAACAAAGGAAAAAGTAAAGTACCTGGACTTACGAGCTTCTTCTGGTTCTACTCCGACTCCATCATCTTTTAACTTCTTACTTCTACAAAATGAACTCTAAAAAGTTCTAAGATGCAACATAAGCTCAAAATGAGCATGATCATCCAAAGGAAATAAATAAGCTACCAGGATGGTTAGAAAATTTTGGTCTGAAAAATGGGGGTGGGCATATGTAGAAAGGAGTTGCAAAAGATTCAATGTCCCAAATAAAAACTCGACTTGGCCGCTCCCCATCAGCAGATTCATCCCACCCAACCTATTCAATTGCAAATACACACTTAATGCTTGAAAAAAAGTATCCAGCAAAGTTCCTTGATCCGTAATGGAATACAAGTCTTCTTCATAGTATAGATAGAAACTAGAAAGCCAACCTGAAGATTGCGCCACTGTGAAATCCAAATCACTTATACCGGTTATTGTGCCCATGTATCTGCGAACCCTTAGAAACTGATCGAGAAACAACCAAAATTAGATACAAGAATAAATGAAAAGGAAGAAGATAAGTTAATTGCTAAGTTGTCGTCGACGAATTTCAGAAGGTAGTGAATTTGAGGAATAAATAATATTAGAGCCTTACCACTACATAGTAGCTTTTCAGGCGACGCTCAAACTCTTCCGCCAACAACACTGATCTACATCAACACCTTAACCTGCAGTTCCAATCATCTTCTTCTCGTCTCAACCACACTGTCACAATCGAAAGATATCTCCATAACCTCCATTTTAAATTCATGTAAGTCTTTGGTTTGGATCAACATGTTCTTGAACAATACCAGGATTGATCCTAAATTTGGGCATAATGGTTTCTTAGCCATGGATACGGCACTTAAATAGAGCAATATTTAATAAGTAGGGACATAAAGCTACATGTTTCTTTGAAGGACTGCGTCCCCATAAAAGTCGGATGTTTTAACATCGGCAAAGCCTCTCTCGCACAAGTCTGAAGCCGCATATGCAATTAATGGGAATATATCATGGAGAAATTGGCAATTCTGAAGTAGAAGAAGATCAATAATTTAGGGACGGAGGGAGTAATAAACAAAAGAAAGAACGGAAGGAAAACGAAACCAACACATTAAAGTAAGTGTGAGATATAGTTAGTGTAGTTTGATGCGGATGATGTAACTATCATGTACAAAGAAACTGCCAGTCTGCAACTAATCCTAGAGATATATTTGATGCATAAATGTGAAAGAGAAAGTGCCAGTATCATCTATATGTAGAAATCAAGAGAGATAAAAGCAACAACTTACTTGCACTATAGCGACGAAGCTTCATTGTGAAGCCTCCAGGTGAAATGAACAAGGGAAAGAACATTTTTGTACAAGTTGCCATTGCAGCTAATGCCCGACCTAGGTCCAGGGACCCTGTATCACCCATAAATATGGATGCCCTATACCTATTGTGCACAAGGAAACCAATACAAGAGCCAACCATTGATGCTCCAAAAATAGCAAGACCTGTTTCAGGGTGTGAACCAAATATCAGTGCTAAAGAAGCATTGAATTAGATTGTCTAAATCTCAGAGAATCCATGATAGCAATTACACTAACTAATACAAACACGCAAGGAAGAGAATATGAACAGGAGATATTGGAAGGAACTGTATTGACATCCCCATGAATGCCAATGCAGCAGTTCCACCAAAGAAGAAACAAAGAAGAATGAGGTCAATACTTGATAAAGTTTCCCCATACAAATAAGGCCAGTGGTGAAGGGAGGGTACAAGCATTTTCCGACATTACATGATAAAGAGTCATCAAGAATTCAAGATGAATTATGAATAAGTTATGACAATCAATAATAAGAAAAATGATGAAAAAATCGAGAGCAATATCTAGTCTACTAGAACAATCGAGAAGAAGTAAGGTTGCTTTCAAATTCATGGGATCAGTTCACTGATGGTTTTTCTGAACCAAATATCCAGTTTATTCTTTGGAGGTAGGTTCTTGACATGTAATAGGAAAATTAGTCTACCATATTAA
This sequence comes from Papaver armeniacum, assembly GCA_023531295.1. Classification (NCBI taxonomy): domain Eukaryota; kingdom Viridiplantae; phylum Streptophyta; class Magnoliopsida; order Ranunculales; family Papaveraceae; genus Papaver; species Papaver armeniacum. The sequence continues at coordinate 190,446 of JAJJWW010008384.1, forward strand.
CTCTTGTTCCCACTTGATGCAGTAACATTTCAAAGAAAGTTAAAAGATGTCTGATCAGGTGAATATCAATTTTCACATCCTCATAACACAACATTACTTATCTTATCTGAGTTTGAGACTCGTAAATTGCGAAAAAAATTTAACTAGTCAAGGCAAACTCCAATACAAGAAGCCAGAAGTTCATTAGCATGACATTTTACTAATCACTTTCTAAGAAAATTTCAAGTATGAAATACTGAACATTAAACTACAGGGGAGAACTTAATATTAGCACAACTGCTTGGTATGAAAAATTTAACATGTTTGAATACATGTCCTAACAAAGAAAAGTTCATTGTATGAACATTTGCTTTCAATTAAGAGTGAAAAGGTAGAACAGAGTGGAAGGTTGTGTTTACTTATCGAAGCTAATTTTATTAGACGGTCATTAGTTTCGCAAGGGAGTAGAACTCACCAGCAGAATTTTCCGGCTTTATGTTTGAAGAACACCCTGAATTAAGATTATTCTCCATATGCTATTGCTCTAGTTTAAGTTTCCCCTTGCAGTTTCTTGTTCTCTTCAGTGAAGTCTAACCACTCATCCCATCCTCATTTGATGATGAAGGTTTTAACATTTGCAGAATTCATAATACATTGCTAAGCCAAACTTGAGAATAAATAGAAAGTAATATCATGTAAAGTTGTATTCTTTTTACTTTATTCTCAATATATCTTCCTTAAAATGTTATGAAGGAAAAAAGTTCTATCTAATACAACTATTCTAACTAGACACTCAACCATATTTGTTATCTTCATGGTTGAAATAAACCGATTCTATACGGTATTCGTTTTACCAAATTATTCAAAACTATATTTACAAGTGAAACTCCCTCAAACCTGAACAACAAACCATAAAATCTGATTGAAAACCCTAAAATCGAAAAAATCAAACCCTAAAACAAATGATGAAAGACTTACAGATTATGAAATTGAAACCCTAAACTCGATTAATAGATGATGAAATCGTATTAGAAAAAACGGATTCACAAATGTAACCCTAAAAACAGATGATGATAAACCCAATCGAAAGCGATGAAGTGATGATGATAAAACACTTACGCAATTGGCGATGATTGATTGAAGATCTGTTAACTCAATCAAAACAGATGAATAACCCAATCGAAACCCTAAAATCGAGAGGGAAGAGAAGGAGGCGGGAGGAGAAAATGAGAGAAAAGAAAATGAAAAACGAGAAGATAAGTCGATGATTGAAGATTATTGAAGATAATTGAGAGGTTTTATGTGATGGTTTCTCTCTTGTCGATTATTGAAGATGAAGTTTCATTGAGGTTTCAAAGGAGAGAGGCAAGACCGCAGGAGCGAGAAAAAAGGAACGAAAATGAAAAATGAAAAATCAATCGTCGATTTCTCATTATGGCATGGGATGAAGAGAAGCACGCATGTGAATGACACACGCAGGGGAGGAAATATCCCTAGTGTTACTCATCTTGGGTGGAAAAAAACATGGCATGCATGTGAACGACACACGCAAAATTACAAGTGTTACGACCCAGGTGTGACTAAGCGTGTGGTTTGCACGCCTATAAATTTTTTTTCGTAAAGCTGACCTCTCGTTACTAAATTTTCAATAATTGTAAGCCACCACTGTTACAAATTTTTCGTAACGACCATTTGTAACGAATTTTTTAACGACAAGGCCGGGTGCAATTCTTTAATCCGAGAATTTGGTGTAGTGTTTGAGAATGTGAATCATATTATGATAGACTCTATCGGAGCACTATCTATAGCATGTAACAAAACGCTACATTTTTGCTAGAAGTGATTGGATTTTCCTTTTCAAACGACATTAGCTTATGGAAAAGCTAAATGAGATAATTTCACGCTTATTATTTAATGGCAGCATTTATCGATTTGATTTAATGGAAGAGAAATTGATATAACTTTAGTTAATTAACACCAGCTTTTGATAGTGTATATAGTCTCCCCCTGATTATAGCGGAAATAATTGTATCTCATATACGAAATCAAGTTTCGTAAAGTATTATCCGATTAATTCGAGGACATATACTTAGAATAATTTCTAGATTTTAACAATACCGGTTGGACGATGAGATCTTTGAATCCGGGGAATCACTAAAAATGTAATCCACTTGATATACAAATTGAACAAAGCATGTATTTTATTGGTTACAACCCAAAAGATATAAAATATGCAAATAAATCTCCAAATAATTCCATGAACTCAACGACATGAGATTGTGGACACTTTATTTTTCAAAAAAATAAATAAATTCAAGATTAATATAGTCACTTCAAGGACTAATAATATTGGCTAACAAGCCGGGTGCGCACCCTTTGATCTTTAATGTCCAATTCCAACTATAAGTGGAACTATTTAAAAAAAAAAAATTGGAGAATATTAAGACAAAAAAATTAAAATAAAGATTTTTCAATATCCCTCAGGAATGCAACAATTCTTAGTTTCATTCAATGGTATTTGCAACTGGCTTTAACCATGATAATGATAGTTTGTCCCTCTAAGATCGATGGGAAAAACCAAATCTAGTTGGCTTATATGTTTCTTTTGAAAAAAAATAAAGAAATCATTATCATTATTCTTTGAAGAGAAAAAAATCCACTCTTTGTGGTTGATGAATGGTTTCTTTAAAGGAATAGAAATCCGTGATTCATAATTGCTTTTTCCAGAATTGACAAAAACAAATTACACCATTATTGGTAAATGTACAAAGTATGCCAATTATTCTTTCTCATCTCTATGAAAATGATGGAAAAAATCAACACCAATTGGTTTTTACGATTTACCAGAATCGCATCGAACAAAAGTAAATATTGTTTTAGTTATTGCATAAAGAAAATCCGCTTTGTGGCTGGCGGATGGTTTCTTGTAAAGAAATAGAAACCAGATGGGTAAATCACATGATCCTTGTCTAATGGACAAAGATACTAATTTAATTGGCCGTAGGGTTTTCAACCATGCATATGAATGTTTATCGTAGAGGTAATCAATTTGCAATAACACCAATTTTTCTGTGAAACCATATTTTTTTTTTTTTTTTTTTTTGTCTCTCTATAATAAGGAATAACAGAAGAAGGGAGATCATTGTATTTGATCACCCGTACATAATAATAATAATATAACTTAATATATACAGTAATTAAGAAAGAAAACTCAAACAAAATAATTATAATCAAAAAGCAAAGAAAAAAATACTGGTCAGATTTTAATGCATAGTGGTCGACAGCAGCCGCTTTCAATTGGTATATGTTGGCTCGTGTCATTCATTGATGGAAACGGACAATGGATTTTGTAACCACAAACTCCATTTATGATTAGCACCAAGGGACCACCGCTCACATATAGTTCTGATCTCATCTCCATCAAAGATTATTAATACATGCAAAAACAAACAAAAATAAAAAACTGATTAACAACAGTCAGTTGAGGAATAAATAATCAATAATAAAATATTGAAAGACTATAATATCGTTTGGTCTCCCCATGATACTGTCGTGAAAAGAACATCGTCCAAATCCATCAAGACGCATATGTTTTCTTTTTATTTTTTCAATCTTTTTTCTTATCAAAGTTATACACGGCTCTGATGACGTTTTATAAATAGGGACAGAGACAGAAAATAGTGAGCAATGAGGAGAGACTTCTTATTATTAGATGTGTAGAATACAATGTTTAAGCCTCTACTAAATTTGTGCCGTGCTACGCACCGGGCATTCTATTTCTTTTAATTTGGTGTGTGTGGGGTTCCGCCCCACCCCGTGGAGATGCATTTTTGATGTCCGCGGGGCTTCGCCCCGCCCCGTAGAGATACATTTTTGATTTGGTTTACGCGGGACTTCGCCCCGCCCCGTGGAGATGCATTTTTGATTTGGTGTGCGCGGGGATTCGACCCGCCCCGTGGAGATGCATTTTTTTGATTTGGTGTGTGCGGGGCTCTGCCCCGCCCCGTGGAGCTGCATTTTTGATTTGGTGTGTGCGAGCCTTCGCCCCCGCCCCGTGGGGATGCATTTTTTATTTGTTGTGCGCGGGGCTTCGCCCTGTCCTATGGCGATGCATTTTTGATTTGGTGTGCCGGGGGTTCGTCCCGCCCCGCGACGATGTATTTTGATTGAGTGTGGCGGGAAAACACATTAAATAGGTAGAGAATATGTGTATATTTTATTTATTTATTTATTATATTTTCGCGGAAAATATGTGGATTTTTCCCATTTATATATTAATTTGGAAAAAGAGTCCTTATACGGTAGATACTCGATTTCCAAATTGAATTTGGACTTCCATAAAATTTCAAACACGGTAGGTTAGGTTTTCCTTTTGAGTTTGTAATTTTAAACCAATCATAAGTGTCCTCGCAAATTCCAAATTGAATTTGGTTTTTTTTTTTTTTTTTTTTATCTTTTCCTATTCTTTTTTAACCAATCATACGTTGCCAAGTGTCCTCGCGAATTTCAAATTGAATTTGGTTTCATTTTTTTTTATTTTTTCCTATTTTTTTTAAATCAATCATACGTTGCCAAGTGTCCTCACCAAAACGCTCGTTTTACAAAACTCAAAAGCCTATTTCGGCCAATAGAAAGCGAGGGTTTCCTCACCATTCAATGTGGGAGCATTATTTGTCTATGCCTTTAAGTCTTTAGATTTACATAGATAGAAGACTTGGTGTGCAAGATATGTAAACCCTAAACTTAGACACCAAGGACATCTTAGTAAATAAACTTGGTTTATAACAAGGGAAAAATACAGTTCAGTCCAAAAATCAATCCAAAATTACGATTTAGTCTAGCTCGATTGAATTAGGTACAAATTAGTCCAAAATATGGGAAAATACATTAATAGCCCTATTATTTACAGTTTAGTCCAAATATTTGCAGTTTAGTCCACAATGACTCTTGATGATTTCAGCAATTTTAAATAATATATAAATTATTAAAAAACAATTTATCTTTCGAACCGCTCGTCCAAAATTCACAAACTTTATATATTCGGAAAACTCTTTTCGAGATCTACAAAAGAGTACCCATATGTCTATATAATTTTCATTTTTTTAAAATGTTAATTTACAATAGTGTGTACAATTTGTGTATTCACCGCTATGTTCTCAACCGCCTATGTTGAGCAACTACTACCTATACATGACCTCTAATAGCAATTAACCAAGATTCAATAAGACATCGATATATTTGTTAAGGGCATAAGATGTGATTGGTAACCATTTGCCGATAATTATATTCCATACGTCCTCCATCACGAGTTGCTTATCAAATTCCAATTTTTGGAATTGTAGGAAGTCGATTGTTGAAAACATTGTAGATTTTATCACCACCTGGGCGTCAGCAACCAAATACAAATATTAAAACAAAAGAGTATGCACCACTTTGTACAGATAACAAAAAACCGGATAGTAAAGAAAAGCTGAGTCACATACATGTCGTCAAGATGTTCTTTGTAAATTCCATCGAAAAGAAACATATACAAAACAAGATTCGGGTTATGTCATCCCATAAGTCACCCCCAGTATATACGAGATTCAAGTCCAATTTTCAAACGTATTCATAGATTGAAAGTCAGGTCAATGGCTTCGTAATTCAAAAACTATGGTCAGCATAAAAAAGAATCAACATGTTCACAACTATGTACACATTAACAACAAACATGTGTACAACTATCTACACATGTTCCCACACCTACCGAGAGGCAAACACGGCAGCAAATGAACTAGCAAATCAAGCAATCATACACCAAGACGAGCAACCAACAACGAACACAACAAGGATTTGGCATGACAACGTACCAGATTTTCTACAATATACAGGTGTACAATTATGTATACATTTCAACAGGTGTACAACTAGGTACTGGTAGGCCTCGAAAGTGTATAAATAAATTGGCCTACGGTGATAACCGCAAGTCACGGTGTCTTGGTTGTAGGAGGCGAGCAAGTGCGGGTCGAACCACGAGACTTGTGGTGCTCGATGTGTGATCTAAGGGCTTTCTAAGCGAGTTTCAGCGATATGGTGTAGTAACAAAAGGTAACAAAAGTGTTTGTGCCGAAAGCAGTGATAATGTTTCAAGTGAACCTAAACTAAGGTATGACAAAGTGACAAAAGGGGTGCTAAGGATTTCAATTCCACCACTAACTCCTATCATGTGATCAATTCAGTTGAAGTTCTTGTTCCTGTGGAAGCTAAGGGTAATGTGTCAATCTTATCATTAGCTCTTTCACCTAGAGTTTCACAGTAATAGCTCAATTTATCGGCTAAAGGGTGCTAATTCGGAGTACTAGTTGTCTAACTAAGCACAACTAGTCAGGGTTAACACTAATCATTAAGTATGAGCTGAAACACTCTCACTACAATGTTTGCCTAACTACAATGAATACGGGGCATGCATTGTGAGAGCGAGAGTAATGAGGTGTTCATATTGAGCATATCTAATACATTAAACACTCAAGAACAACTCAACATAATTGAAATCACAATCAGAGAAGTAGGGTTTCACTGAAACCCTAGCAATTAAATTAAAACATGATAAAATGGTGTTAAACTACAAATTAAACCTACAATGAAGCACTGGCTAGCCCAGGCGTGGTTAAAATCATCTTCCACAGCTTCTATTTATACATGCAACCAAAATACCTAACCCTAATTCTCAAAATTGAAATTAAAGATAAAATAAGCAAAAACAATCGCACCCATACTACGAAACGCACTCCTTTCTTGTTTAATCGTCTTGAGCTCTGCTAGGGTTGTTGGAGAAACCTAAGTTCGATCATCTAAACCCTAGCCACAGGTTATGAGAGAAGCTAAGATGGAGATGGGTGAACCTGAGTGGCGGAAAGAAGTAGGGTGATGGAGGTGGTGTGGTGGTTGTTGTGTCGGGGAGAGGAGGAAAAAGCGGGCTTTGCTCGTCGGGGAAAGGAGATGGTGGTTGAGGTGAGGATGGGTTACGAGGATGAAGAGAAAAGGAAGAAAGAGAATGGGTATGGTCGGCGAGGGTATAGGGTAGGTAATTTTTACGTGACACGAACATCAACGGACGATGCGACGAGACCCGAGCGGCGTTGGATGGCGGATCTGATACGCGGTCGAGGATGGTAAGCGGTTTTGGAGCGATCTGGTGTGAAACGGGAGCATCGGTCTTTGATGGAATGGCGGCGGCCGGCCAGTTGGATGCGGCCAGGGAAGATCTGAGCAGTCGGGGATGGATGGGCTCGGATCCGGAGTCGCGGGTCGGGTCTAGCTCAAGCCCATGTCTTGTAGATGAGTTGCTACTCGTTGGGTTGTGATTGCGCGCGGGCTTTGGCTATCTGCTCCATAGATGCTCGACTCAATTCTTTGCTCTTTTGGCTCCTCGGATTCTAGAACTATTTATCACCTAAAAACACAAAATTAATTAATACAAATATTTATTCTTGAAAACAAAGAAAACAGAATGCAGGATAATATCGATTTCTAAGCGCAAAAGATGAGTAAAATGCCAATAAAAAGGTGTATAAATATGCACTATTTGGCACTCATCAGGTACACATTGATATTAAACAGGTGTACAACAATATACTCGTGAACAACCAACGGGTGTATAAATATGTACACATTAACAATCTACATATGTACAATTATCAATCGACACGTGTACAACTAAGTATACATTAACAATAAGCGGTGTACAACTATGTGCACATTAACAATCAAAGTTTAATTTGCTTTGATTAACGGGAGGTGGAGAGCAATACTAGTGATGTAAGTATGGCATCTTGTTTTTAGTTATTATGAAACGCGATTCCATGATCATCTCTAAGCCTTTGGCCTATGAATTGGCACTCTAAATTTCTATTACATTTGTGGAAGATGACTAGTATGTTAAGATCATCAGAGAAGATATAAAATGCATCAAGTGATTCTTCTTGTTAGGATTTCCAAAGTAGTAGTTCAGAGCTATAATATCTTCACGGTAACAATACTAAGAAAGCGATAAAAAGTAAAGCAAAAACATATCAAAGGGTGAAAGGCAGAAAACACCCTTGGAAAAAGAACCGACACAATAAAGAAGATTAAAAAGTACTGGTTCATGAACAATATTAACACTCCCAAGGTTCTGCTGCGTGCATGCTAGTCGAGTTTTTCCCTTTGAGAGTCTTGTTTAGAGTTTCTCCATTAGCTTACCCTAACGTACATGAAAACAACGAGATTTTTGTAAACTATAGAAGGCATAGAGTTTACTTGAAATAAAGCTATGATTTGAAACAACTACCTCTTCATCCATCCACTCAAAGTTTAATTTGTTTCGAAAACAATTTAGAAAAAAGTAAATATACAGATCTAAAACCTTCAGAACTCAAACTGGCTAGAATGCACTCTATGGATGAGCAACTTCAGGGAAGTTAAACCTTCATTTTCATACATCTAAAACTTATTTTAACAGTGTCAGGACCTGCATTTATTTTAACAGTGTCGGGACCTGCATTCATAAATCCCATAAAATTCGTGCTAAACATGCCACTATTAGTAGTTCATTATACATACTACTCGTAATCCCTAATGAGATAATTGCACACCCAAAATTTCATCTTGGATAGGCTGAACAATAATAAAGCAAAAATGTTCACAAGAGGAGATTATCTAAAATCCGAATGTGCTGCTTTAATTGAGGCATCGAGGGCATCCATGTGATCTGTCATTATCCTTTATTTATATATCTTTGTAATGTAAGCCTTCATATTGTTATTTACATCAATCATATTTTCTTCATTTTTCCAACAAAACATTTACGACGTCCAAGTCGCCCGTTTCTTTTTCATCAAATAACACTAGAAACTTGGTGCTCCTTCTTTACATAAATCGGTTGTCACTCATTCAATTTTATTGAATAATTCATTGTACAATACCGTCGAGAACTTAAAATCATAATTTAGTTCACAACCATTAGGTGTACAACTATGTGCACTTTAACAATCTCCATATGTATAATCATGTTTCCCATCTGCACTTCAACATATTGAAGAGTCAGGATAAAATTTTACAATGATAATCCAAATATGTAGTCAAACTCATTAAACCGGACACTGAGGATGTAAGTTTAAAAATGATGGTGATTCCCTTGACAAAGGCTGAGCCGGTAACTCTGCAAAATTGCTATATAAAGCATTCTTTATCACATATATAAAAATGATTGATTCCAACAACACCGGCTATATATGCCTTTTACGTAGTAGAAAAGAAAAGCAAGAAGATCAAACATTGTTAATGTGTACAAATATGTACACGATAACAATAAACAAAGTGTACAACGATGTACACATAATATTCAACATGTGTACAACTATGTACACTATAACAATCAACATGTGTATAATAATGTACCCATTAATATTTATACCTTTGTCTGACTAAGTTCATATACAGCAGACGTTAATGAGCTAAAATAGGAAAGTGATAATGTTAAAGGTGTAAGAATGCGGCTTGGTTTCATATAATTATGTACCATTTATCGGCAAACAAAAGAAAAACCCAAGATGCAAAAAAAGAAAAAAAGATAAAAAAAGAAAAAAAAAAGAAACAAATAGAATAGTGGAGATACAAGAAACAACCGAATGCAAAAATTAACAAAATGCGTTTTCATCTATAATTGTTCCATGACCAAATACAAGTAAGGAACCTAAGCAAGTAGCTGTTAGTTCACATTAAAGATTTCTCCATATAATGTGAAGAGAGAAAAAAGAAGGCCAAGCTATAGTTATATAGTGGCATTAACGTTTATATAGTGGCATTGTGCTAAATTTTCATTTCCCAAGGGATACGTACCATAAATCCAACTCCGGTTGTACTTTGGGCGAATTTTACATCCCAGGTTGCTAAGTAACAACATCCCATTTGAACACTCCATCGACAAATCTAGTTAGTCTTCCTATGAACTAGAAATGGTGGTCTACGCACACAATCCAACTAGCGGGAACAATAATGTCAAGGATGTCGTAATCATTGATTTTTCGACATGCAAATGAAGTCATCATTGAAGAAATTATGTGACATCAATAGTAAGTACAAAAAAAAAATAATCAACAATAAAACCATTTTTTACCACTCTCTACGCCACTAGAAGTCAATATTGCTTGCAATAATTCATAGATAAACAATTAAAACATTGGGTTACCTTCAAGGGCTCCTTGAGAAACTCTCTCTTAATATCGAAATGATAGTATGTATGCTCTATTTCGTACGGGCACTTTGAGCCTAAGGTGCTTGGAATATGTAACTACCATACTAGAAGAAAAAGTGTGAAGTTGGTAGGTCTGAGACATGGCATATGCTCAGGTAATTCCTCACGTCAAAAAATAAATCCCTTACTTGAACCATAAGCGCGTATCTTAAAGAATTAAGGAGGTCAAAGTTTCACCGTTTTTTTTATATCGGTAAAGTTTCACCCTATTCACACATTATAAGAAAACAGAGCATTGGTAGAGCAAACCTTCTTGTCACTAGGAGAAATGTTATCGCTAAGGCACTAACATCATGAGTGTGAGCTCTTACATAACCAACATAGACCCACTTCTTTATCTTTGTTGTAGAGGAACTAGCATTGCCATACTTGATAGTGTCACTAGAGAGCTTATATCGGATTAGCTGCATATCAAATGATAACACGAGATTACTAGCATTACACAAATAAAGTAAAGTAAAATCAAAACCTAAAAATATAGCAACCAAGGGTTACAAAAGCTATTTGGACCTCAAGTTTGATGTCTAACATCTTCAACATTTCAATCAAAAAGAACAATTAGGGTAAAACCAGATTTTCTAATACTCAAATACAAGAAATCAACAAAAAAAATGATAAATACAACAACAATTTCTTAACATTTCAATCCAAGAAGAACTAGCTAGGAATTGAACTGACCTTTTGTTCGGTGTTCTTTGAAAGAATGTGATGTCCATACAGAGATCCATGAAATCGAACTTATCATCGTCTCTCACTTCCCTTCATCAAAATGACGTGAATTCAATGTTTAGCTTCTTCATCAAGCGAATCTCAATTCCTTCCATGTAAATCATTACTCTAAAATAATTAGAACGTTGTTTCTCTAATTTCTAACCACAAATAACACAATCCCTGCATAAGGACTAAAATATCCAAGCCTACTGAATCTCAAACCCTAAAAATCTACAAAAGAAAAATAACAAATCATATAAAGAAAATCAAAATTGGAAGGAATAATTACAAGAAGAAAATGCATCAACAAGATATGCTCGTCGTTTACCTTTATTTATACGTCATCGAAAAATCCGTCCCACGATAAAATGATGAGTCAAAAGATCAGTAGCGGAAAACCCCCTAATCGGCGATGAAGGCGAAGAAAAAATTGGAATTCTATCAATAATTTTGTTGCTAAACATTTTGTTGCAATTGTTGTTGGTGATTCTTCTCTCTTCACAAAGTTTCAAGCTAATTCTTGAACGGATGATGTCGGATTGAGCGCCGATACTTTAGTTTTGGAGATGGTGATTGAATCGATTTACGTTTTCATAGATTGATTTACGAATTCTAACTCCGTGATTATATCAAAACATTTGAGATTTGCTTTTAGGTTTTTTCTCTTGACAAAACCTAATTCATTTGAGAAACGAGAAGAGAAGAAACGAATTAGCTAGGAACAAACGACTATGCATTTTACATACGGGGTTATTTTTGTCATCTAAAAATTCATTTTGGACTAAATCGTTCCGCAAAGGACTAACTCATTCTACATTTGGCAAATTTGGATTTCTAGTACGGAGGCTTTAGTTAACGGGGTTAGTGTACAAAGTACAAGTGGGTTAAATGTTAATCTAACTCCTTTAAAGAGTGAGTACGGGAGACCCGTTCTCCAGGAATTTTCATTTGTCCAACTCCATAGACAAAAGAGCTTCAGCGCGCGCCTGATTTTTCACCAAAAATTACTCGCTAAGCCCAAAATTTCCTAAAATTGTACTTTCGTTCGTATTTCTTAGCCGTTTCTTTGGAGGAGCTTTCTGACGGGATTTCCCAGTGGATTGTATCGAAGATTTGAGGTATGGCGGATGTGAAGGATGAAGATGAAGTTGGATGGGGTTGTGATGATTGTGAAGTTGTTATTTGGTTGACGAAGAAGAACAATGGTTCTTCGCGTACCTTTGGTGATTGATTTGACGTGTGAGAAGAAATCAAAGGGGTTTCTGGTGAATTTGGATTTAATTATTCGAGTTATGAGAGGAAAGTGAAGTTAGGTCATGAAAGTAGGGTTTCGTCTTGCGGTGGATGTTTAAGCTCATGCCATGGAATTGCAAAGCGACGGAGGATAAATAAGGGTTTCGGTGAATACGAGATGAAAAGTGGGAATCGTTGTTGAATCGGAAGAAACTCTGGTGGTTATTTGAAATAGGGAAGAACAAGTAGCTGAGATGGGTTTCGGCGGTTATCGAAAGAGTCTTGAAGAAATGGTCAGGTGGTGTGATGAAATTACGAGCTAATGGATTAAGGTGGTGAGATAGTGAAGTCGAGTTTACGGCGAAATCATGGAAGGATAAAGGAAGTTATGAAAGATGAAATCAATAATAAAGAGAATATAGTTATGGGTGTTTTATGGTTTTAATAAGAGACAATGGACATTGGTTTGCTCCATACGAACGTAGATTTAGAACTCAATTGCTCCTATCATAGCCCAATTGCGAGATTTAGGATTTGCGAAGTTGCAAAAGCCAGCAAGTAAAATGGTCTTTGCACCTTGTCGGGAGAAAGGTGGATATGATTCGCATATGCATTGGAAGCTTAAGCTTAACCTTTCTACTATGAAGTTATGATTTTATTCAAGTTTTATTCGTCGGTGATGTGGTTCTATTGAATGGGTTTGCCACTTGTGCATGGTGCCAGTGTTTATTTTCCGGTCTCAGTTTTAGTGAGGGATGTAAATAAGGTACAATAAATTAATTTGGTGGATCCTTCATTATTAGGCATCTTTACGACTAGGGATATGATGTAGCTATTGAGGTATTAATCGGCGCGTCAGATGAAGTATCTTCATTGGTTTTGTTCAGTAACTTGAAGTTGAATATCTTCATTAGTTTTGTTACATTCCATGTGTTGGTCTGTAATGGAGCTATGAAAACGGTTGCATAACCCGATTACACATCTACAAAATTTGTTGCATAACTTGTTATCTTTGTCGAAAAATAGTTTGCATAACACGTTATGGGTTGTGTAGGTGCATGACAAGTTATGCAGCCTTTTGTGGCTAACTTGTTATACGATGCAGAAATAGTTGCATAACACGTTATGCGGCTACTTTAGTAATGCAAACCAACAAAAAACATTGAACCGTTGTGCACCTATAATAATATACGCATAACATGTTATGCGGTCAAGAAAATAGATGCATGGCACATTATGCATAGAAAATATATTATGTGGTTATGCATCGAGAAAATTCTTTGCACAATCTTTATGCATCAAGAAAATAGATGCATTTGATATCATCCGAAGTAAATATGGATGCATCTTGCATTATGCATTAATTTTTTATATGCATATAAAATCAACCAAAACAATGGTTACATATCTTGTTATAGATGCATAACTTTGTTATCCAAATGCATAATTTGTTATGGGTGGAAAATAGTTGCATAATTCGTTATGCGTCTGCGAGAATGTGTTATGCATCGTTTTTAGTGGCATAATGGTTATGTATCAAGTTTTAGAAATTTTGCCTAAAGTGGCAGATCACCTCCGATTTTTCGTGAAAAACAAAAATTTGATATTCTTGTTTGTAATCGTTGCGTAGCTCTCTTAAAAGATTTCCAACGATATAAAATTTGTAAAATTCCAAGCGCGGATTTTTAGATATGTTTTATCCAAGTTGCATTGCCAATTATACCCACGATGCATAACTTTGTCATGCGGATGCATAATCCAGGTCATGCATATATTTTTAATAATTTCATATAATTATGGGTGTCACGGAAATAATTATGGGTGTCACGGAAATAATTATGGGTGTCACGGTACCAAAAAAATTAATTGTGGGCTTAACAATGAGATATTATGTTTTTGGGTCTCCTAATTTCCCCACCCCTAAGTCATATGGGCTCCCATGGCCACGGTGACCCTCACCCTCCCCTTCTCAAATTGCTTAGAAATTCTCTCTTTTTTACGCCATGTCATCCTCATTTTCTCATTAACGATTGCCATGTCATTCTAGATTTCAAATCCTAATATGCGTATGATACAATAAGAAAAAAAAAAAACATAAAAAAGAAAAAAAACTAAAAAAAAAAACCGGTGGCGCAACCACCATGATTAAGCTTCTGAGAACTTAGTCACCTCATTATTCAAGAAAATCCCTAAAAATCATTCTTCTGCCTCACTCTTTTTCTCCTCATCTTCTTCTGTGGTGAATTCAATCGGTCTTTTACGCCTCGCTCTTTTTTCTCCCCATCTTAACCTGCGGATGAATTCTTAGATGAGCGTGAGAATGATTGAGGAGAATCGGTTATGAAGGCTGTATAGACGATGAAGGAGAACGATTAGGGGTTGTTAGGGTTTGTTTGAGGTGTAAAATCGAAGAAGAATGGACTAGGGTTGTGATAGATGAAAAACAAAGGAGTTTTATTTAATTGATGGGTTTGTTGTAATTGTGCATGTGTGTCTGGTTTATAACGAATCTATATAAAAAAAAAGGGGTTTCGATTTTGATGAACCTTGCTTATACTTTTATTTATATGCTATGACTAAGGCGATTCTTATGATTTTGTGCGGCGATCATTACCTTACTTAGAAAGGTAAACTGATTCTTAATCTCCAGTTCTTTATGTTCTATCACATATGAATAGTTAATCAATCAATATTAGTGGTGTAATTTCGGGGTGTGATCCGAGAAACAATTAACGCGACCTTGTTGCGCCAATTCTTGATGGGATCGCGGCATAGCCGTCATGAATTAGGTAAATTTAATTTGGGTTTAATTTCATTTTTGTCGAGTCCATCAATCGAGGTTAATTATTAGTTCATCTATATTAGGGTCATAGGGTTTATTGATTTTTAAGTTAGGTTAGGTAGATTTTGAAGCTAGGTTTATTAGTTGATGGTAGTGTGATTTTCGTTCGATTTCGAAAATGAGTTTAATATCTTTAGTTAATGGGTTGTTCAATTCGTATATAAGCTGATTTTTTTGGTTTGTCATTGCGAGGATTGTGATCTTGATCACTTTACTTTTGTGGCAAAGAAAACTAAGAGGTACGTTTTTAGTTTGGTAAATGTTTGAGATAGGTTTTGTGAGATTAATGAGTAATATTAGTCGGCTGTATGCTTGGGAAGATTAGGGCTAGAGCGTACAAAGCCCACCAAAAATGGGATTAAATGTTAATCTATCCTTTAAAACCTAAGTCATATGGGCTCCCACTGACGCACGGTGATCCCTCACCCTCCCCTTCTCAAATTGATTAGAAATTCTCTCTTTTTACGCCATGTCATCCTCATTTTCTCATTAACGATTGCCATGTCATTCCTAAGATTTCAAATCCTAATATCTCGCTGTAATCTGAAAAAAAGAAAAAAAAAAAACATAAAAAAAAAACATAAAAACAAAAAAAAAACTAAAAAAAAAAAAGCGGTGAGCGCAACCACCATGATTAACTACAAAACTTATACCTCATTATCCAAGAAAAACCCTAAAAATCATTCTTCTACGCCTCACTCTTTTTTCTCCTCATCTTCTTACTGTGGTGAATTCAATCATTCTTTTATACCTCATCTCTTTTTCTCCTCATCTTCTTATCTTTGGTGAATTCTTAGATGAGCGTGAGAATTGATTGAGAGAGTCGGTTTATGAAGTTGTATAGACGATCAAGGAGAACAATTAGGGGTTGTTAGGGTTTTGTTTGAGGTGATAATCCCGAAGAATCGAGACTAGGTTGTGATAGATGAAGAACAAAGGGTTTTTATTTGAGTGATGGGTTTTGTTGTAATTGTGCATGTGTGTATTACGGTTTATAACGAATCTATATAAAAGGGGTTCGATTTTTTTGATGAACACTTTGCTTATACTTTTATTTATATGCTATGACTAGTGATTCTTATGATTTTTGTATTGACGATCATTACCTTACTTAGAAAGGTAAACTGATTCTTAATGTTTCTTTATGTTCTATTACATATGAATAGTTAATCAATCAATATTTGGTGTAATTTCAGGGAGTGATGATCGAAACAATTAAGCGACGCCCAGTTCGCCAATTCTTGATGGGATCGCGGCATAACCCGATACTATGAATCAGGGTAAATTTAATTTAGGTTTAATTTCATTTTTATATGCGAGTCCATCAATCGGAGGTTAATTATTAGTTCATGTATATTAGGGTCATAGGGTTTGTTATTTTTAGTTAGGTTAGGTAGATTTTGAAAGCTAGGGTTTATTAGTTGATGGTAGTGCGATTTTCGTTCGATTTAGGAAATGGGTTTAATATCTTTAGTTAATGGGTTGTTGATTCGTATATCTTGATTTTTGGTTTGTCTCATTGCGGGATTGTGATCTTGATCCCTTTTCTTTTGTGGCAAGAAAAATAAGAGGTACGTTTTTAGTTTAGTAAATGTTTGAGATAGGTTTTGTGAGATTAATGAGTAATATTAGTCTTGTATGCTTGGGAAGATTAGGTTTCAATCCAAATCAATTCCGCAAAATTTGAGCAAAGAAACATAGGAAAACGGTAAAATGAAAATTTAGTAACTCTGCTCTTGATTTGTTTGATGATATGTTTTAATGGTTTTCCAAAATAGCATTGCCGCTTTTGAATACAATGGCAATGACCGTGAGAGGAAGGTATATTATGAGACGAGCAAAGAAACATATTTTGCGAAGCATGATAAAATGAAAGTTTAGTAGCTACTACTCTTGGTTTGTTTAATGATATGTTTTAATGGTTTTCCAAAATAACATTGCAGCTTTTGAATACAATAGCAATATTAGTAGTGAGGAAGGTATATTATGATACGTTCGCTTATAAAGCTACAATACCTTTTGTTTCTATTATTGTAGGTTTTGACCCATAGTGTACGATGCGCAGCAGTTTAAGCCAATGGTCAAGGTAACGTTTCCCTTTAGATTGGATTAATTATGTATTTGTAAGTCACGTAAGAATATAACATTAGTTTCATACTCTTTAGAGTTGAGAAATTCATATTGCTTTTAAAAATAAATGGACACATGCGCTGATGTTAAAAATAAATGGACAAAGGTGCTCGAATTAGATAGCCTAATGCTTGGTGGTCTTGCCTTGGAGAACCCTAAGGGTTTAAACCCTATCAAAGGCATGAATATGTTAGCCTTACTAGGTTAATTGCGTTAAAATTTGCTAAAGATTTTTCTTCAAATGATGCGGGAGTATAAGAGTCAAGGTCACCCTTCGAAGGCGTCTTATTACGTCTTGGATTCAGATGCAAGGAGTATGTGAATAGCCATTCGGCCACCATAGTCGTGGTTGACTAGACCTTTGTGAAAAATTTAAGGTATTGGCCTTGCTCTTCGTTAATTGCTTCTTATTTATTTTCTTAAAGGAAAAAGGCTTGGTACCAACATTTTGACAAAAGAACTTACTTAATTTTCTAGATATACATTATCGTCTACAAGTGCCACCAAATGCATGAAGATAAGCAAGTGAGAACATTGCCAGAAATTGAGGTCAGATATGAATTTATATTTGCAAAGACCAAATATACCAGATTGGGTTATTACATTATATGAATTCCCAGGTGTGTCATCGTTCAAACTGATGGTTGATAGGTGTTGTAAACACCTTGATATTTATCTATTGATTATGATTTCTTTGCGTGTTTTCTTGTAAATTATGTATCTTATGTTGGTTTTTTAGTTTATTAGGTGCAATGGAGTCATTACGAGCAAAAGAAGGAGAAAACGTCCATTTGAAGCACAAAGAGCAAAGATGTTAGTTCGCAGGCGAGTGATGGAGCAGACTAGGTTGCACAAGAAAGAGGTGAAGAATGAACTGTCAGTTTCTTAGAACTGGCAGTTGAACACGAAAGAGAATAGACATGTCAGTTTTCCGGAACCGAAGGGGCGTATATAGAATGGTTAGCCCTTATCCAGTGGTGCAGGGTACCAATATCAATTTTTGTCATTACCGAGCCCTAAAAGAGAGGAAATCAATCCATCTCGTTTTCTTCCTTTTCATTACCTCTCCACCTGAAACTGAGAGAAGGCGGCCATGGAGATCGACAGAGAGATTGGGTAATTTTTGGAAGAATTACAGAAAAGGAACGAGAGAAGATGAATCTAATGGTTGCTGTGAATGATGGGATTCTAAACTCATCCTTGAGTTTGAATTCAACGGGAAAGTCAGAGATTTGCGAGTTCTAGTGAAATGGGTTTTGTTTTCCGTTCAATTGCTAATCAGTTGAGGTTTGAAAAAGAACAAGTTTTGAATCTCAGGAAGAACTTGAAGCTGCAGAAGACGGAGTTCCTGCCGAGAATTAGATGAACTGTTGGTGGTGGTCAACAGCAGGAATCTGAGAACAAGGAGAGGTACTTCAAGGGAAGATGGAGCATGACTCAGGAGAAGAATGGGTGAAGATTTAAAGATGGGTTTGGTTCAGATTCAACATAAATTGAAGTTAGGGTTTCTCCTAAATGATTCATGGTGGTTCTGATGGTTTTTGAGGTCGGAGATGGAAGAAATCGAACTGAAATTGGGGTTTGATTTGGAGGTTAGGGTTTGCCTTGAATTTATGAAATGCAGATGAAGAAAACTTGGGTTCTTGTGCAGAGATGGAGCTGAAATAATGGGTGATGTTTTAGTGGATATGATAAGCTGAACCATAGATGTTGAGTGTGCTTGAACTTGTGAAGCTGCAACAGAAGGACATATAGATGCAGCTGCAGAAATTGAGCTGAGCCGTATGGAAAGAGCGCAGGGTTATCTCAGATTTGAACTCAAATCGAAGTATGGTGCTGATGCTTGAGAAAATAAAGCCTGTAGGAGTTTGTGATGTGTGTTGTTTGTTCGACTGAGCAATTAGGGTTTGTGGCTGCTGGTTTCTAAGGAACTACAAAAAGTGTAGCTGGTGATGCTATTAAGATTAAGATGGTTATGAGATAAAGTGTTGCAGCTGAACTGAAGTCCTAGAGATACATAAGGTGGTGTTGCTGCTGTTGTTTCAGCTGGAAGCAAAGAATGGTCCTGGAGGTCTGTAAAATGGTGGTAATTGCTGGTAAAATGGGTCTTTGAACTTGCATCCTTGTCCATAGCTAT
>JAJJWW010008385.1:0-29938 GCA_023531295.1 Papaver armeniacum
AGGATTTCCTCTTTTTCTAAAATAAAAAAATAAAAAAATAGACCAATTGTCCTGTCCATTGTGATGGAATGGTCCACTCCACTGGAATGAAGTGTTTATTTGACAATAAATCGTGAAAAAGCCCTAATAAATACGACGGCACAGATTGTATAACATCAGTCTTGAGTTTATTAAGGGAGGTATCAAAAATATATATCGGAACCTTTCTCAGTGAAAATCATCAGAGCGTCAAACTTAAGCTATAGTCAGACAGAGCGAGCCAGAGAGAGGGAAAGAAATCGTCTTCTTCGTTAGGGTTTCTGCTACAAAAAATCCATGGCGAACCCTGATTTCGAGAGTAATGGTAGATGGAGAGACCTTGATAAGCTTCTCTTAAGACCTGGTAATCTCGTCAACGAAAACTTCGAACCTGGTCCTCAGGTAATCTGCTAAACCCTTATTTGTTTATTTTTGTTGATCAAATTCTTACTTCTACAGTTTGATTAACTCTGATATTATTCTTTCGGTTCTAGTTGAGGAGTGATCTACAAGAATATGCAAGGGTATTAGTAGTCGGAGCAGGTGGATTGGGTTGTGAGCTTTTGAAAGATTTCGCATTGTCTGGATTCAGAAACTTAGAAGTTATTGATATGGATCGTATTGAGGTTACTAATCTTAATCGTCAATTCTTATTCAGGTAACCCTAATTTGTTTTGTTTTGTTGAGATACAGACATTTGAAGTTTTTAAGATAGAAACCCTAGAATAACCGAACCCGAGAGCAAAACATTGTTGTCATTAACTAGGCGCCGATTGTCTGGATTATTTGATACTTAAACAAGAATGAGTAGTGTTATTGTTAATTATGGGTGTCTACGAAAATAGTGTTGTTGACATTCTTGAGGATGTGAGTGTCAATCGCATGGAACAGTTCGCTGATTAGTGTTTTATTTGTGTTTTTTCTAACCTGTAAACCAGAAGTAAGATAGAGGTTTTGTTTGGGGGTTCCTTGATACTAGAGCATAACTGACTGTTGAACCTAACTCTTTTTGTTTTACGTGTTGGCTTATCTCTAACAACATGTTGTTCACATTCTTGAGAATTTAAATTGTTTGAAAATGTCGGTGAACATGGGACAGTTTTACTATTTAATGTGCTTCAGCATTTCAGTTAAGGTGTTCTGTTCTGCATGTGTGAGCCCTTTTTTTTTATTTTTTTCAATGTTGGGTTATCTCTAAGAACGATGTTGTTCACATTCTTGAGAATTTAGATTGTGTGAAAACATCTGTTGACATGGGATAGTTTTACCAATTAGTGTGCTATAGCTTATTTGGTTTTTGCTTCAGCATTCCGGTTAAGGTGTTCTGTTCTTCGTGCATGAGCATGTAAGATGGGTTTATCACATTTCTCTCGGTGGTGTTAATTATGAATGTTGACGTAGGCTTCAAGATGTTGGAAGGCCAAAGGCTGAGGTTGCCGCACAACGCGTCATGGAAAGAGTTAGTGGTGTGAACATTGTCCCACATTTTTGTCGAATTGAAGATAAAGAAGTTGAGTTTTACAATGATTTCAATATTATTGCCCTCGGTTTGGATTCTATTGAGGCTCGGAGCTACATAAATGCTGTAGCGTGTAGCTTTCTAGGTATGTCAACTTTACTTCTTTCTTAGCGATGAACTCAGCAACTTTCAGTGGTATTCTGATCCTTAGGTCTGGTTTCTTGTTTTGTTATTGATGAATCTCCAGATTATAGTTACACTTTCTGCATACATTACTGCTCTCTGTATATTACCTTGAGTTGATGTAGTCTCCTTGGTTTTGGTTAATCTAGAATATGACTCTGAAGACAATCCAATTCAAGAGACTATGAAACCTATGGTTGATGGGGGAACTGAAGGTTTCAAAGGTCATGCAAGGGTTATTATGCCGGGTGTCACACCATGCTTTGAGTGCACCATTTGGCTGTTTCCTCCTCAAGTTAAATTCCCTCTATGCACATTAGCAGAAACCCCACGAACAGCTGCTCACTGTATTGAATATGCGCATTTGATTAAATGGGATGAGGTAGTGTAAAAAAGTCTCTCTCTTCATTGTTTAATATTTGCTGGATAGTTTTTTAGTTCTGTCAGTGCCTTGAGATCAATATCTGTTTCAGGTAAACAGTGGGAAGGCGTTCGATGCAGATGACCCTGAACATATGCAGTGGATCTATTCAGAGGTTAGTAACCTGCATGATGATTTATTTATCATGTTATTCCTCTTGTTCTTCGACTTACCCTTCTAAACATCCTGCACAGGCTACCAAGAGAGCTGAGCTTTTCGGCATTCCTGGGGTTACTTACTCTCTAACTCAGGTATTTCATATCCAAGTGATTTCATTCTCCTTGGTCCATCTCACTGTTTGGCTTTATTTACTAATTAACACTAACTCACCATAAACAACTAATAAGTGATAAGGAGAAGAAGACCTCTGACTAAACAATTAACTGTTTTTCTTCTTCTGCTGCTCCACAGGGTGTTGTTAAGAACATCATTCCAGCCATTGCCTCGACAAATGCAATCATTTCAGCTGCGTGTGCACTAGAAGCCTTAAAACTTGCAACAGGATGCAGCAAAACATTGTCAAATTATCTAACGTATGTCCAATTCTCTCGTACTTCAGTTTTTGAGTTTGGAAAGAGCTTTCTGAGGAATTAATCGTGGTCTATAATGAAGATGATTTAACACAAAAAACAATATGAACAGAAAATGGAGATGATCTTTGCATATTTCTTGCATATTGAAAACCATGTATGCTTTGTTTTGCAAGTCAAGAAAAGACACGCTTAGTTATGCAAGTCAAGAAAAGACACGCTTAGTTATGCAAGTCAAGAAAAGACACGTAAATTTAGTCACATTAGTGGGGTTTTACTGCTTTAAAAGAAATATGTTGACATTCTTCATTTACCACACTCCTTTACATCTTTTGTAGGTATAATGGTCTTGAAGGCCTACACACTAAAGTGACTGAGTTTTTCAAGGATAAGGATTGTCTTGTGTGGTCCTGGCGTTCTTCTTGAGCTGGACACTTCAATTACATTACAAAAGGTTAGTTATATACTTAATTAAACTGGTATTCCTAGCAGTATCTTCATTAGCATCAGCATTGTGTCATCGTTTTCACAACGCTGGATTGATTAACATAAAAACCATTACTCTCATTCTGCGTTACATGGAAACTTCAAATGTATGCTCGTGTCCCGTGTCCATACGTATGGACACGGATACTGCCACTGACACTGCCTGGACACTGCTTTAAATAGTAGTAAAAAAAATATTACTTTATTCACATAAAATATTTCTGTGGCAGTAAATAGAAGGCTTAAGTTAGAAAAACCTAGTGTAGCTGCCACATGTGTGGTTCTAACTAGAGCTCAAGTTAGCAAGCCAACTACCCACCCCAACATAAATATCTAACAAAAATCAGATCTAGCTCATTCCAATTTCAGTTTCAATCACAGCAAGCAATTACTCAATAGAGTGAATACTAAAAGTGAAGATGATGGAGATACAAAGCATTTAAGGCTGCAACAAAAACAAAGAATTGGTAAGTAAGCTTACACACGTTAGTTATTTAGTTTCTCTATCTACTGTGTTTTTAGTTTTTATAAGTTAGAAAATGGCTGAAAACTTAGATCATGCACCATTGTGGATTCATGTTGAGAAAATCAGTAAGGGTGGAGCTAAAGGTGGAAATTGGAAACTCAAATGCAAATTTTGTCACTGGGTTTTTCAAGGATCTTATTCAAGAGTAAAAGCACATTTATTGAAAATTCCAGGACAAGGGGTGAAGATTTGCCCAAAATCTGTAGGAGATATATATAAAAGTCTGAAAACAGAAAGTGATAATGCTGATCTTAGAAAGGAAAACTCAACTGCATCAACTAGAGCAAGTGCTATTCCTTTACCACCAAGTGAATCAACAAGCAAAAAGAGAAGATTAGAAGACACAAGACTTGGAAAAGCATGGAACTTACATGAGAGAGAGACGTTAGATAACAAGTTAGCTAGAATGTTTTATGCCTCGGGGTTGGCTTTTAATGTTGCACGTTCTCCATACTTTAGAGATGCAATTGCTTATGCTGCATCACACAATTTATCGGGTTATACTCCGCCTTCGTATGATAAATTGAGGACCACTTGTCTAGTTAAAGAAAAGGAAAACATAGAGAGACAATTAGATACAGTCAAAGCTTCATGGAATAGAACCGGTGTTTCAATTGTTTCCGATGGATGGACTGATGTTCAAAAGAGACCTCTCATCAATTTTATGGCTGTTTCACAAAGTGGTGCGATGTTTTTGAAGGCGATCGATGCAAGTGGAGAGTACAAAGATGCTGAATACATGGCTAGTTTGTTTATAGATGTCATTGAGGAAGTAGGACCAAAGAAAGTAGTTCAACTAATCACGGACAATGCACCTGTTTGTAGGGCAGCAGGATTACTGGTTGAGAGAAAATATCCCCATATCTTTTGGACTCCATGTGTGGTGCACACACTGAATTTAGCACTGAAGAATATTTGTTCGCCTACCGTTCCGACTAAACCACCAGCTCCTCCTAGTAATGAAGAAACGATTAAAGCATATGAAAATTGCCAGTGGATTTCAGAAATTGAAAGCGACGCAAGGTTAATAAGAAACTTCATAGTTAATCATACAATGAGTTTAAACATCTTCATGAACTTTTCTGGATTGAAACTGTTGGGAATGGCAGACACTCGATTTGCAAGTGGATTTCAAATGTTGGCGCGTTTTCAAAAGGTAAAACAAGCTTTGGAATCGTTAGTTATGTCTGAACATTGGAAAACATATAGAGATAAAGATAGTTTGGAAAAAGCAAGTAAGATAAAAGAATGCATAGTTAGTGATCTATGGTGGGACAAGGTGGATTATATAGTTGAGTTCACTGATCCTATTGTGAATATGCTAAGAATATGCGATACCGATGATCCTACTTTGCACCGTGTTTATGAATTGTGGGATTCAACTATTGAGAAGGTAAAGGCTGTCATCTTTAAACATGAAGGTAAAACAGAGCTTGTTGATACTTCTGAGTTTTACAATGTCGTATTAAGTATAATGATCATGAGATGGACTAAAAACAACACTCCTCTTCATTGTATGGCTCATAGTCTCAATCCCAAGTATTATAGTGATCGTTGGCTACTGGAAGGTGTTGCTAGAGAATCTCCCCATGTAGATGAAGAAATTTCTGCAAATCGAGAGGAATGCTTAGTAAGGCTTTTTCCAAATGATGTGCAAAGACAGGAAATTAGGAGTGAGTATGGAAAGTTCTGTGCTAGATTGGGAAGTTTTGGGAGATGCGATGTAATGGAAAGTGCATATTCTGAAAACCCATTGGTATGGTGGGCAGCTAATGGATCCAGCACTCCTATGTTACAAGCTTTGTCAGCTAAGCTTCTTTCCCAACCATCTTCCTCGTCTTGCTGTGAAAGAAATTGGAGCACCTATTCAAATGTACACACACTACTGCGGAATAGGTTGACATCAGAAAGAGCTGAATCTCTAGTATATGTACATTCTAACTTGAGACTTTTACATAGACAAGAAGAAGAATACAAGGTTGGACCGTCTAGGCATTGGGATGCGCTAGGCGAAAACCTTAACTTGGAAGGAGCTTCGGCTTTAGAAGATGCTGTACTGTCTTTGGATGAGCCTGGTTTAGATCCTTCCTCTTTTGATGAAGAGAATGCAACTGTTGAGGACCTTGAGGTTTAGGACCAGTTGCAATCTCGTCACTAGTATTCGTATTGAAGTAAGACCTTAGTACTGGCTTATTATGACCAACTTTTTGTTAGGAATATAATCAAAAATCTAACGATGTAATGTAAGTATTGTCTGCAATACTACACTTTTGTTTAGTACTCACTTTTGTTCACGAGAGTACTAACTTTTATGAATGGACAATTAACATTAGAATTGTGTCATCATTTATATTTTTGCATATCTTTTATTAGTAATATTTTTATTTATGTGTACTACTGCCGTGTCCTCGTATTATGAATTTTTAGAATTGCCGTACTGGACACACGTATACGTGTCCGTGTCGGACACCCGTGGCGGTTTCCATGTAACGCAGCTCTCATTAACTCCTTGATTCTTAGTTAGATAAAATAACTCACTTCCTTTATCCCTGCAAGGACCAGATTTGGCTTTTGCTTATTTCGTTTTATTATTGTGTGTCAACAGTTTATTGAACTTGTCGAGGAACACCCTAAGCTACTTCTAGCAAAAGCAAGTGTGACACACCGCGGCAAGAATTTGTACATGCAGGCTCCTCCGGTATTAGAAGAGATGACTAGGTCTAACCTAAATCTTCCACTTTATGATCTCATGGATAAAACCCCCAAGGATGTTGTTCATATCACTGGTATGGTCAGCAAGAATGACAAGAAAACATCGTGTCTGCGAAAATTGCGTGTGGTTTTTAAAGGAGTTGATGTTGTTACAGAGATGGATACAGCTGGCGGGGCTTGAGTATTTGTTACTCCCACCTACGAATTTGATTCTTCTACTTGGTCTAAACATTATGTAAATGCTGCAAGGAAGGCAAAAGGAATGTTTTGTACTTTTAAAGTGTTGCTGCCAATCAGCAAAGAGTTGGGATTTTTTTTGAGCGACTGAGTTTAAAATCTGCTTGGCAGATGTATTTGCTATTTTGGCCAACCTTGTTATGAAACAGCTACAACTTGTAGCACTTCCTATGAGATTATTAATAGAAATGCATGTGAATTGGATTACAAAAGTTGGTTTACTGTTTAAAGAATTTTCTATTGCTCGTTTTCTGGTAGATCATCAAGTCTGAAATTGAACTTGAAAATTCTTAATTGGGTAATTTTCGTCAGTGTTCTGCTGATAGAAGTTGATCCACTTCATGAAGCTGTTTCTTTCAGTTGGTTGATCCGATCCCTGTTAGGGATAGTATTGAAAGAGGCTGCCCCCCCACCCCACCCTTAATTTCATAAATCAAGTACACAACAGGCGTGGCCAATTCCAAACCATCATTTCTCAAACCAAGATAGTAACCCTATAATGATATTGGAGGTCGTTTTTGGTTGCAGTATATGTATATTGATATTGCGACTAAGTTTTTCATGATTAACACACAGTGACAAGAGCAAGATGTTCAATCAAGATACTCAGCCTAACAAGATGTTCTATCAAGATGCGCAGCCTGGAGCTGAGTTTCGCCGCAAAGTCAACCAGTGTGTCAGTTTTCCTTCCAACCAGCCAGGTGCAACTGGAAAAACATCTCTAGAAAGAAGAAAAAACAGATGGTACTCTCTCAATCACTCGCTTGCTCACTCAAAATGTATGAAATAAAAATGAAATTGATGCATGTGTTGTTAGATACGTCGCAGGTTCATCCAGACAAACGTTGCAAGTGATCTAATTATAAACGTAGAAGACAACATCTTTCATGTGCATAAGGTGAGTGCAGTGCGCTAATGAACTCAAAACGGGTGCTAAATATTGTAATCTGTTTTGAGATGACTAAAACCTCAATCTCGGCTTTCTTTTGTTTAGGTGCCGATGGTTTCAAAAAGTGTATATATAAACAAATTGGTGTTTGAAGGAAGAAACAACGGAGGAAGAAATTCTGTTCTCAGCATCAACATAGAAAACCTCCCTGGTGGTAGTCTTATGCTTGAATTGATAGTAAGATTTTGTTATGGTTTACCCATCAATCTTAATGTAACTAATGTTGCACCACTCTACTGCGCCGCACATTTTCTGGACATGAATGAAGATCTTGAACAAGGTAACTTGATTTCGAAAACAGAGACATTCTTTAGCTTTATCATATTCTCTTCATGGAAACACACAATTCAGATTTTAAAGAGTTGTGAGACCATTCCTTCATTGCCTAAAGAACTGAAACTCGAGAAACGCTGTACTGAATCACTAGCTTGGAAGGCGAGTTTAGAAACTAAATCTATTTACAAAGTTGAGAATATGCACAATTCTGAAACGACGAGATGTAAAGAAAAGATGCCCGGAGGTGGTGACTCTATGGATACGGAAACATGGTGGTTTGAAGATGTATCCGTTCTTAGAGTCGATCACTTTGTTGAGTTGATAAGTGCAGTTAAAAGGAAGAACATGAGATTCAAACTAGTTGGATCATGCATTGAATACTGGGCTTCGAAAAGGCTCCCGTCGATGGCGAAACACGGGTTTGATTCCAAAGAAAAAGAAGTTCAAAGAGTTACGATCCGAAGTTTGATTGAGATACTCCGTGTTGAGGAAAATTCAGTTTCTTGCAGCTTCTTACTCCACCTTCTGAAAGTCGGTTTAATGCTCGATATCGGTCCTGAATTAACAAGACAGGTGGAAAGTAGACTAGTTTTGATGCTAGAAGAATGTTGCATAGAAGATCTCACTGTAAGAAATTACAGAGATAACGAAGGCATTTACGATGTTGACATAGTCGTTAAGGTGGTGAAAGCTTATGTAAAATATTATACGAGTAATTCAACATCGAGAATGTATGTGGTTGCTTCCCTTGTGGATGAATACCTAGTGTCAATTGTTGCTAAAGACGATCAGCTCTCAGTGAAGACTTTCCGGTCCCTCGTTGAAGCATTGCCTAAAACTGCACGTGTCTACGACGACAAACTCTACACTGCAATGGATATGTATCTCAAGGTACGTATGGTTTAAATTTCACTTGCATTTTCATTCTCAATCAATTTTCACTGGAAGAAAATATTTGAACTACCATGTCTCGTGTGTGGTTTGCAGTCACACCCTACATTGACAGAAGAGGAAAGAAGCAGTATTTGTAAATTCTTGCAATATGATAAGTTATCAAAAGAAGCCAAAAATCATGCCATGAAGAACGACCGGTTGCCGTTGAAAGTGACGATTAAATTTCTTCTTTTAGAACAGCTAAATATGACGAGATCGATATTAACGGTTGGGTCGAATTTCGTAAGGACAAAATCTCAAGCTATTGTGAGAAGAGAATTAGCAAAAAGATGGGAGAAGGCACAAAAGGAGATTGCTTTTATGAAGGATGAGATGGAGAAGATGAAGATACAATTCAATGACTTGGAAAAATGTGGTGGAACCCTGAGGAACAAGATGGGATTGTACTTAAAATCTATGTAACAATCGTTGGCTTTGTACTAGTAAATTAGTTTAAATTATATGCTTCTTTTAAGGACTTTTTTTTTTTTTTTTTTGAAGCATACATTGAATTAAATAAAAGACATAAATTGTTATTACACGGGGAAATTGGATCCCCTAGAGTCACTTACAAGGTGGGGTTGCATGGTCCCATATCGTAGTCGATAAGTTCCGCTGGCTTCCGTCCGCGAAGTTTGCTAGACCGTCCGCCGCTTGGTTTCCTTCCCGATATGAGTGTTGGATATCGCAATAGGGTATTTGGAGCATATTGTGTTTTATTTCGGCGATCATTTCTGCAATATACGAAGGTGTTTTTGTTGAGGTCTTTATGAATCACATGAGATTTTCCGAGTCCGTTTCAAACAACACCTTGTTCCACTGCCTTTCCGTCGCCATTCTAGTTGCCAGTACAGTCGCCCATGTTTCTGCTGTGATTGCATCCATTATAATTAAAGGTTGTGCAATAGCTATCAAAGTGTTCGCGTCTGAGTTCCTGCAAATGACCCATGCTCCTGCCATCCCTGGATGTCCTCGAGCAGCTCCATCAGTGTTTATTTTAATCCAATTTTGTTCTGGTCTAATCCATCTTACGAAAATTGTTTTTGTTATTCTGTGGTTATTTGGTGTAATCCTGGGTGTTGGGTCCCCTGGGAGAATTGGTGGGGTTATCTTTTTCGCCCATTCAAATTCGTGTTGTTGTTGTAGGGCGCGCCTTAAAATGTCCTCCTGGAGTGGAGTTGGTTTGTCTCGAAGACGAGTTCATTTTCGGCTTTCCAAAGTGACCAGAGGAGATAACAAACAGATGTGATGGTAGAAGGATGAGTAGGACCTTGGAGGATTTGAGTTATTGTTGTTTGAGTTGTGACAGTAAATGTTTGGTTATTGTTGGTGGGTTGATATGTTGTTATGTGATTGGACAACCTGTCCCATGTGTCTAATGCAACTTGGCAGTGATATTCCCTTACCCGATGAACTAGAAATGGGTGCACATATCCTACCCTTACCCGCTACCCTATCCTACCCGCCAGAATTTTTACCCGTATCCTATCCTACCCGCCATTGACGGGTAGGGTGACGGGTGAACATTATTTTATCCGCCGTTAAATGGGTAGGGTGACGGATAAAACCCGAAATTATCCTACCCTACCCGCTTACCCGCCTCTTATATGTAATGACCAAATAATCCCTGTCCTTTCTTTTGTCCCGTGCCCATTGATCCGTAATTTTAAAAGAAACAAGGGGTAAAATGTTAAAGACCAAAATGTTAACTCTATCGTTTTCTCCTTCAACCGTTTTCTCCTTCAACCATTTCTAAAATTGAATCTCAGTCTCAGATTCTCAGATTCTCAGATAATCTTTGAAGTACCCGAAATCAGCCATGGCTTTGAGATTAATAGCTAGGGTTTTAGGATGATTCTTGTGAAGCCATAACGCAGAAGCATAAAACCCTTCTTTACCGCAAGACCTCTCACACCTCTCAAGTTACATATCAAATTCAAAGTTGTTAACGGATCTCGTTTAGAACCCTTTAATCGGTTGATTCAAGGTAAGATCTAACTTAAAAGTTGACTTTGTTTCATTTTTATTTTTTTTTTGTGTTAAATTGATTGAAAAAATCATAGTGTTTTACGATTTCATGCATGTTGCGGGATATTAGGTAATCTTAAGTGGTTCTTCCTCCTCCTCAATTAATTCCTGATTTGAAATCCAAACTAATTTTCAGGTGAAAATTCTCTAAACCCATATTTCCTTTTCCATTTTTTTACCCAAATACTAGAAGGGTTTTGTGTAGTTGAAGTAATTTTTATGTGGGGTTGCTCATTTTGGCTAAAGGCGTGAATGTTAACTAATAGTTATTAATCAATAATAGGGTTTGTTCTTGTTCCTTATTATTTATTTTGCTAATTAGGGTTTCAAAAAATGCTTGATTATTATTCTCTTATGAGCAAAGCGTTCACCCAGAATTTCCTATAGTCTCCATTTCTCTCTAGATTACTTAATGGGTTGATTTTTGTTGTATCTTGTGTTGTTTGTTGAAGTTTCAACCAAGTGGCTTGAATTTGTGCAGATTCAATTGTAAATAGTCCTATTTTTGGTGTTAGCACTAGCTACAGTCTATAAAACCAAATTCTTCCCGATGAACTAGAAATGGGTGTTAATATTGATGATAAATCTTTGATATTCCCGATGAACTAGAAATGGGTGTTAATATTGATGATATTGACAAGATGGATGTTCCCGATGAATTAGAATCTAGTTCATCCGATTCGATGCTCCTGAAGAACCCAGAGTCGGCCTGGAGAAAAGCCAAGAAGAAAAAGCGTCGCGTGCATGCTCCTGAAAAGTATGATTGGGCTAATGCTCGAGTCCTAGTTCGATTTTTTACAGGTATTTTATCTTTTCTTTTATTAACCATTTTAGAACTGATTGCATGAAATGGGTATTTATACTTTCCAATAATTTGGTGGTCCTAGGTTCCATTATGGCCTGACCTTGATTTCTTTTCATTAAAGTGACAATACACTTTGTCCTCCACTGATGCTCCATGATCATTGACTGTTGTATTAGCTTTTAAGCTCATCCCATATATTTTCGCCCTCGTGCTGTTTGAATACCAAGTGGAAGATCTGAATTACAGATCTAAAGTGATTAGAACAATGCTGTACTTCCATTAGTAACATCAATTCTAGCAGCATCCGCCCATTGTAACCCAAAAGTTTGAATTCTCAGAAGTGTGAGTTTGAATTCTCAGAAGTGTGAGTTTGAATTCTCAGAAGTGTGAGTTAAAAGTTTTATGGCATATGG
This sequence comes from Papaver armeniacum, assembly GCA_023531295.1. Classification (NCBI taxonomy): domain Eukaryota; kingdom Viridiplantae; phylum Streptophyta; class Magnoliopsida; order Ranunculales; family Papaveraceae; genus Papaver; species Papaver armeniacum. Next base: position 11,977 of record JAJJWW010008385.1, read on the forward strand.
CAGAAGTGTGAGTTAAAAGTTCTCCTTGTTTTCTTTTTTCTAAGACATATTATAAGACATATTTATTGCACATTATTTCACCGTTTCGTAGTAATTACTTCAAACAAGAATTTCATTCGCTTCAAACAGAATATATGAAAGTAATTACTTCAAACAATAAGTTCTCCTTGTTTTCTTTTTTCTAAGTGGACTCAATGTTGCTATATGGCATCTCCTCATGTCGTAAGACTTCCACTTTCCTTGTTTTCATAAGGTCGATAGTTCATTCTAGTCCTTATTCTCATTCTTTGACCTTGATTTTCAAAGCTACCGTTTTTAGCTTCTAAATCTCCTAAGTTCATTCTAGTCCTTCAACTGTTTCGGTGTTAAATAACAATTAGTACTGTTTCTCTGGGTGTTTTATGAAGCCACCGTTGAGTTCTGCGCTTCTACCTATGTCACTTCGCATACATTTTTGGAGGAAATTAGTGATGTCCGTGGAGATTTAACCGATTGGGTAAAAGCTCGTGATCCTTACTTAAGCCATATGGGTGAGAAGATGTTACTAAAATACAACAAGTATTGGGGTGAGTATGATTGCATGAATCCTTTATTGTTTATTGTCTGTGCTTCTTGATCCAAGAGAAAAGAACGTGGAATTTAAGTAATATTAGAAGACTTGATTGTGCATGATATTCCCGGGATGAAACAAAAATTGGTAAAAAATGGTTAGATAAAGTGAAAGTGGATTTTAATGAATTATTTCTAGCTTATATGCGTAATATACGAGGTGTAGGAAGTGTGTTAGCCTCCAATTTAATCAGGTGAAACTGGTGGTAGTCCTAGTCAAGAGAGTTCTAGTTCTACGATACATAGAAAGAGAAGACATAAGGTACATAGAGAAGAAACGTAAAAAAACCCAAATTTGTCTACAATGGAGGATTTTGACAAATCAGAGGTGGAAAGATATTTGTCCGAGCGAGACTTACTCACCAACAAAAGACAAGAAAGAAGGTTCAAAATTTGATATATTGACTTGGTGGAAAATCAATGCTGTAAGGTTTGATATTCGCCACTCATAGCAAGAGACATACTTGCGATTCCCGTCTCTTCAGTTGCAAGTGAGTCCGCTTTTCGCATCGGGAAAGAGAATTCTTGGTCACTTCAAGCTCTTAAGGCCCCGTCTTGTGGAAGCACTGATTTTACTTGCAAAATTGGTTGCGGACACCAATTGACATGGACCCCTCTACATTCGGAGCTGAGGTGAACGAGGATGACGTTTTAGAGTCAGGTATGAAAACTCTTTCCCTGATTAATGCATGTATGAGTATGTTTCAATCTCGTATGTAATTGCTTAATGATCCCTGTTGCTAGCTCTTTTTTGTAGCTGTTTTGAATCTCGTGTGATTTTCTAGCATATGTATCTGGAGCTCCACCTAAAACCTTAAACTCTTACTGCTTTTCTCCCCATAAGTTTCTTCATATTCCGATCCCTGGATTTGTCACTGAGACCCCCTGGAAATATCCACAAACTGTTGAATTATTGGAGGTTGATGGTCATATAGCTGTATTGAACTATACACCAGGCTGTCCCATTTCATTTTGGATACTTGATCAAGATGATGCTGGTACTAAGTGAATGAACGTAAATCCTTACTTATACGTTTTCCAGGTACACATTTAATTTCTTGAGAACAACTGCCGCACTTACCCCCACCCTGTAGAAAGAAACAGATTGAAGCAATAACAAAGTTAAACATTTCCGTTACCACTTGTATTTGTGACTGGATACTGATACTTCTGATTGCTCATTTTTCAATGTTCAAATTCCCGTCGGATAAAGCATCCCATATACGACGATTTGTTGTTAAGTTTATAAGAGAAACAGCATAAGTAGGCATACAAGTTTTCTCGTTTATGAGGCATACTTATTTAGAATTCTTAATTATCATTGTATCTTTTATGCTTGGTTAACTTTAAAAAATGAAAATTATCTGTGTCAGTTCTCTGCTAGGTGATTGCCAGGGTATACTGTTTATTTGAAACGATTTTAGACTTTGTACTGGGTAAAAGAACTTTTAAGAATCGGGATTCATGTCTTCCTGGCATTTTTGAAATGCGTGTGGTTCAAATAATGGAATTAATTCATGTTTATAGAATATTCCAGATGCCACACTATGTTCACGTCGTTCTTGGCAGTATAGCACACATTATGGATTCTTAACATTTCTTGTTGGCTTTGTTACCGGGATATGTTGCACTTGTTTCTTGATAAGATGCATTGTGGTAAGTCTTTTCGTGTGTGCAGAAAGCCAGAATGATGTATGAATTTTTTTGTTGCTAGCTAGTATCGATTTCACCGACCACGCATCATTGATCTTTGATCGATGCATTTCACTGGTCAAGATCTGGTACCCAGTTGATACCTTTGTCAAAGATATAGAAGATACATGTGTATATGCTTGCTCTCTCCCTTGTATCGAAGAAGAGAATCTAACAAGAGATAATTTGTATGCAGATTTATTTGGTGATCTTAGTACTTATTCCATCATCGTAGATGATGATTGAAGAAGAAGGTCAATATGAAGAGCTTTTGGTGATGATGCTGTTATATGAAGAACAAGGTCACATGAAGAACATGGAATTGGGCTCGGATTCATCGTCGATTTTGAAAAGAATAGAACTCGTTTCTTGAGACTACAAATGGCTTTGTTTCAAAGGGGATGTTTTTGTATGTTCATTTTTCCCTAGTTAGATTGGCAGTACCATTGGGTACATACTTAGATAGGCTGACTTTTACTTACTGTGTTGTTGCAAGATAATTTTTTTTTTTGTCTTTTGGGATCAGTTTTTGTATACACAAAACTAACGAAATCTTACTAACAAGTAGGGAAAAAAAAAAAAAAAAAAAAAGTTATACCCGTCACCCTATCTGCAGGCCGTCAAGTGATGGGTCGGGCCAGGATCTTACCCGTTCTTGGCGGGTAGGGTGGCGGTAAAAAATTCTTACCGCCATTCGCGGGTAGGGTGGCTTGAAATAGGCCATATCCTACCCACCTACCCGTTGTGCAGCCCTAGTTGTGACGAAGAAATGTTTGGTTATTGTTGGTGGGTTGATATGTTGTTATGTGATTGGACAACTTGTCCCATGTGTCTAATGCAACTTGGCGGTGAATAAGCATGTGTACAACAGTTGAGCGCCACGCATCTTGGGAAAATGTTGGAGTTGGTAATTGATATGGTATAAAAGAGAGAAGGTTGGTAGTCCTTCATTAATAGCTTTCCACAAGAAAAAGTGAATTTTTTTGTGGACATGGTAAGGTCCATAGAAATTTGGTATTTGGAAGGGGGTTTAGTTGAGAGAGATTATCTTGTTGGATTAGACTACTATAGAGATGAGGTTGTGTATTTTCTGATTTTGAGAGTGGCCAAATGATTCTATTTGGGTGTTGGTCACTTGGTAGGTGAATATTTATTATATCTTTGGATAGTTTGAAGGTGGAAGGGTACCTAATTGGTCATGTCTCCGAGTTATGGGTGTGTGGTCAATGATGTCTGCTTCTACGGTTTTGGATCGGATAGCATTGGGAAGGATCAATGGTTTGATGGTAAGGTATCCAATTAGCTTGGATTGGGGTGTCTAAACCGTTTCCTATGCGATTAATATGAATTGTTTGAAGAGAGGTATTAAAGATGCCATTTGTTTCCATTGCGGGCTGGCGTAATTAGAAACAGAGATTGTACTTTGGAAAATAGGTTGATGATTGAGGTATTTCTTGGAAAAGAGTTCGGTGCAGATTGAGTGAGGCTTTTCATGGATGTTCCATAACCGTTTCATGAATAAGGCTTTGTTGTGATGGCTACTTTTCCTAATTCCTAGCCCTCCTTGGGAAATCGGTTTGTTTAATTTAATCCATCCTAAAGGGTGAAGTTTTTAACGGAGAATCATGGCCCCATAAAAAGTTTCTTGTTATCCTATCAATTTGGTTGTGTACATGTGTGGGGAATATTTGTGATTGCATGAGAGGATTAGTTGTAGGAGTTAAGGATGTTTTAATAAGAACTAACCTTCCAAAGATGATTAAGACATTTTTGTCATCCATCCTTGAGCCTTTCGAGCCAACCTTTGAAGTAATGGTGCGGATATGTGTCGAGATGTTCTTCCACGTTTAAATTGAACTCCCAAGTATATAGGGGGTGTTGATGTGGTTTGCATGTTGAAGAATTGGTGGAGCGACTCTATATGATGAGGTGGAAGTCTCGGGTGGTGAATGATTGTGGATTTTACGGTATTGATGTATTGTCCTGGCGATGAGGTTGTATGATTGAAGTATTTTTGGAGGTTTTATTACTTTCTTGAGTTGCCTTGAAAGATATGAGAAGATCATGCGCATACATCGGATGTAGGACTCGGTGGAATTTTTGTGATATGCGAGTCCCCCATCATCTATTTGTCTTCCATATTGCCCAAGTTTGTTGATAATATTTCTGCACATATAATGAAGATATAGGACGAGATGGGATCTCCTTATGCCATTCCTCTTGATGGGGTGATGAAACCATGAGGGTTCCATTGGACGTTGATTGAGTAGGTAGTGAGGAGATACATAACATAATATAATCCACAAATATGGTTGGAAAACCTAATTTGGAAAAGGTTTTTTTAATGAAACCCCAATCTAGATTGTCATAAGCTTTCTTAATATCTAGTTTCATAGCGATTTTGGGATCTTTGGTGATCGGTAAAGTTCTGATGTAGTGAAATAGTTCTCCTGCAATTGCTATGTTATCTTGTATAGATCGTTGTGGCACGAAGGCACTTTGGTAAGGACTTATAAGGAATGGGAGGAGAGGTCTTATACGATTGACTAAATTTTTTGATATCACTTTGTAGGTGACATTGCAGAGACTAATAGGTCTAAAATGAGAAGGTTTTGTTGGTGTGTCCACTTTTGGGATGAGAGTAATGTTTGTATGATTCATGAGCGGATGAATATTCAATGATTCAAAAAAGCTCTGTACCATGGCTATTAACTGAACTTGAGTAGTTTCCCAAAAAACTTTAAAGAACTTACTGGTGTATCCATCTGGTCCAGGAGCACTTTCAGAATTTATTGAGAACAAAGCTTGTTTGATTTCGGCTATGGTGACTTAACGAGAGTTTGTCACATTGAGATGGTGTTAATCTTGGTGTGATTTCCGCAAATAACGTCTCATCTATTGTTGTAGGAGGAGTTGTGTATTGGTTGGTGAAATGATCAAGGATGATCTGAATTACTTGATCCTTTTCGCTTACCCAACTGTTTTGAGTATCATGGAGTTGCTGAATATTATTGCGACTTCGATGGATAGTTGCTTTTGTGTGGAATCGTATTACTATCTCCAAATTGAAGACATTGTATCCTGGATCTTTGCTTCCAATATGTTGCATGGCATTCAAGTAAGTTTAAATGTTGACTACGAAGTTCTTTCTCTCGTGTTATCCAGTACTCAAGATCGTCCCCATATGTAGTCGCGCACTGATGCTGGGCCCGTTGGATTCGAGATGTTGATTTCTTAATCAAGTTTGGGAGATGACCAAAGGTTTCCTTGTTCCATTCCATAAGAATTTGTCCAGTTGTGATTAGCTTTAGCTGTAGATTTAGAGTTGGTTACGAATCGTTCTGCGAGACCAAGCGGATTGACAATTTTGCTTAAGATACGGGTGGGTAAGCCACATATGTTCAAACTTGTAATTTTTTTGTCCTTGCCGGTCCATTGTTTTGGTGTGCGAAGGATGGGGGCATGATTAGATGCGATTCGCGGAAGATGCGTAAGCTGTTGCGTGAAGTTGGAGGTACGCCAACACGGAGTTTCCATTGCTACATCCGGTCTTTCCAAAATATTGTCTTGGCCTTCTTGATTGTTAGTCAAGTGAAAGGATCTCCACGGAATCCTGGGTCGATGAGTCCCATTTGATCAACCATTGTGAGAAACGGTTGAGTTTGACTATATGTGATTAGGTCGCCACCTTTTTTCCGATTGATCTATTATCTCATTAAAGTCACCTAATAACATCCAGGAAGTGGAGTTGGTGATGTTGCAGAAGATGGATGGAAAATCTTGCCACAAATCAATCCTAGCGTATGTATGAGGAGGGTCGTAAATCCCAGTGCAAAGCCATGGCTGCCCCGGAGAAGGAGGAGTGACTAGAGCATGGATGTAACTTTGGGATTGGAGCAGGTACTACTGATGTTGATGTGGTTTCTCCACACAGAGGCGAGGCCTCCCCGTCTTCCAACTTTAGGAACAGTTGATAGGTTTTGGTATTGAAATAATTGAGCAAGGCCCAACATATGCCTTTCAGTTGCTAGGTTTTCGAAAGAAAAAGAATGTCGGAGTTTGTGTAAGGAAATTAGTCCTCGGATGTTGAATTGTGGTTGGGTTATTAATTCCTTGACAATTCCATGCCAAGATATTCATTTTGGGAGTGGATGTGAGAATTGGGTGATGAAATAAAGAGAACCTAATCCAAAACAAGCTTGGTTTCCTAAAGAGAGAATGAATAAGAGCATTAAGATGAGATTTTAATAAGTTGCTTTTTATTTTGGTGGGCTTTAATGAGATTGTTTGATGAGCTAAGTCGGGGTATAAGGAAGGAGGAGAAGGTTGAATTGTTGATTAATGATAAATTGGTTGGACTTACTTGGGGTTCCATATATAAGAGGAGCATGAGTTTGGGACGGAGGATATCATTTCTTTATATGCGACACAAGCGAGAGAGGCATTAAGGGGGTTGAAATAGAACAACTTATACTAAGAAAACTAAGTAAATTAAAACAAGGGAAAACTTTGAAAACAACACATTGAAAATTAATCTCACGAGAATGATTAACTCAAGGAAGACAAATCATAACTTACGAAACATGAAACGAAAATTCCTAAACGGAAAACATAAGAGAATTCCTAAAGCAGAAAAACATAAAGAATAAAGATACATTTAAGAGATTTCCACGAGAAGGATATTTAAATCCAAATCAAGTCATCAAACACTAAATATATATTAATAAAATCCACTACAAAAATAAAAGAAAATCACGAAACCATATACGACGAGGAAGAAGCATGCGGAGACACATGACGAGACTAAAAAAATATAACAAGGATTCAAAGCGGGGATAGAGCGGGGATTAGATAGCAACTCCAAACTAACATTTCGATTACCATTTTATTTAACGGTGGATTGAATAGAGACTCCAAATTAACATTTCGAGTCACCATTTCATTTTTCATTTTTTCATTTTCAAACGAGATAGCACTAAGAGAAGATTACTATCACAATTTGGAAGAAATTACCCAACTCTAGGTAATTACTAAAAACCTCACTTTATCACTTTTTTGACACAAAAGCAATTTAAGAAATAATTACACATTTTAAAACTAGGAATTCAGAACATTTGCATAACACAATGTCACAATTTCAAAAGAAATTACACAACCCAGATTAAACTTAACATCTCACATAATTTCAAATGAATGACTATCACAAATTCAAAAGAAACTATACCATCCTATATTAATCCTTTCAAACTAAAGGATACATATTGTCCCTATCCTAGAAGATTAACACAAAAAAAGGGAGAGGGATCCCATCTAATTGCAATTCATTTTCAATCCAATTAACAGCAGGAGACCTAAAGGAGTCAATATAATTTGGAGCAGCAAAACTAAACAAACAACATAGTCCAAGAGAACCCCCTACTCAAGACAAGAGAGCAAACAGAACAACACCTAGAATATTTGGGTAGAAAATAAAAATAAATAAATAAATAAAAATTACCCTAAGACCAGATATCATTAACCAATCCAAAGATCAAAGAAAACAGAGGGGAAGAGAAATCTAAAGGGTTAATTTTGCATACCCAATTGAGAACCTCTGAATCGAGATCACATACGATCCAATTGAATGACCCTAATTGCCAACCCTAGGTCTAAACTCCAAAGAATAATTACTAAAAATTAAGAACGGGGATCTAATCAAAGCAATATAAAATCAAATTTAACAGTAAATCATAAAAGAGATTAGGTCCAGCTACTAAAAACTCATAAAATTAACCTATCGACAGAGATTTTGATAATTCTAAACAAAGAAAAAAGAAGGAAAAAATGGTGGAAAAAAAAAAGAGTATCTATAACAGCTTAAAAATGTTGTCCATACTAGATAATAAAAACGCATGATTGGGGGGATATAGAATTAATGGGGGGATATAGGTAAGGGACAAAAATGATTGTCTCAATAGTAATTAAGGTTGTTTATGTAATTATTTTCAGTACAATAGCATCAATCGGGATTATTGATTAATTATAATTAGTAAAATGTTAAGTATTTAAGGGATAAATTGCGGCTGTGTTTATTTTTATTTGAATTTGTGGGTTAGTTGAGAGTAGAAGGAGGGAAAATGGTTTTTGAGTGGAATTTTTTAGAAAATGGAAGATGATGTAGTGAGAGAATTAGCTATTAGGGTGAAAATTTGAATTTTTCTTTGAATCCACCATTATTGCGAGTTGAAAAAGCTTGGTGCAGGCATGGTATTCAACCAAAAAACCATGCCGGCATTTGTTGGAAATTTTCATAATTGTTTGCCACTATCGGAGGGGGGTGGGTGGGTTCGGGGATAAATTTTTTCGAGGTTTTGATCTTCAAAACCTATTTTCGAGTTTTAATCGGTCTACTTCCGGACTGATTATCGATTTTCGAGCATGTCGGAACTACTTCCGGCATGGTTTTGCTTAAATTTCTATCTTGGAACATGATGAAAAGTATCCGAGAAAATTGATTTTTTGTGCACTTAACTCCTAGGCATTGATAGATTTATATCGAGCATGCTCAGGCATTTAGTTCCAGGCATTGAATTTCATCACTTCCAGGCATGGTCTTCATCATTTCCGACATGTTCTTCATCACTTCGGCGTGGTCTTCATCCTAAATAACCATCTGGAACTCACTTCATCCTAAAATTCTATGCTTAGGAACATGATGAAAAGTATCCGGAAAATTGATTTTTTTCATTAACTACCGGCATTGATTAGATTTATATCGAGCATGCCTAGGCATTTAGTTCCGAGCATTGAATTACATCAATTCCGGCATGGTCTTCATCACTTCAGCATGACCTTCATCATTTCGACATGTTCTTCATCACTTCCAGGCATGGTCTTCATCACTTCCGGCGTGGTCTTCATCATTTCAGGCATGTTCTTTATCATTTCCGACATGTTCTTCATCACTTAGAGCGAGAGAAGGAGAAGAGAATTTGAAAGGAAATGGGAAAATTTAGAATTTGAAAGAGAATGGGGAACATTTGGGTTTCAAAGTTTTAACCCTAAAAAGATTAATAAGAAGTGGAGATGGAAATGGGGAATATGATTTTGTTTTTTGATTTTAAGTTTTTTGATTTTTATTTTGAGGGAAGGGTGTTTTAATATTTTCGCCCCCAAAAGTCACCCCTTAGCACACACCATGGGTTGGGGGGAAGTAATTCATATCCCCAATTAGTTTCTATATCCCCCAATTGCGTGTTCATAATAAATCGTGCCTCTGACCTTTCAAGTTTAGCTAATTTATCATTGCAAAAATTATGTAAATTACAATTTACCTCTATATACCGATCTATTTTGTTCAAAGGAAGATGACAATAGGGAGTTTTAATTCCATATTTAAGTGCAATAGGCATAATATTATACTTAGCACAATATACTCTCGACCAAAAATTTCATTCTCGGTGAATTTTTAGCTAGATACAATGTCAGTGGAATGGTATGAAGAATGTGTTTAGATATCTAAAAAAAAACCACTGACATGGGTTTATTTTATCCCTATGAGGACTGCAAAGGAAATCGCAACCTCTACAAGGAAACCCCAAATAATATTTTGCTTGGGACAAAACCTGGATTTAAATATCAAATCAGGGTCACCCCTTATCTATGTATTTTACTTGATTCCTAATCTACCCCTCACTAATCAGGTTTAGTGATTAATTATAATTAGTAAATTCATAAGATTATTTGATAAATGATTAGTGTGTATTTTTATTTGTATTTGGGTGATTGAGGTGAGAGTAGAAGGAGGGAAAAAAATTGAGAGGGAACTTTTTTTGGTGGAAATGGAGGATGATTGTGAAGAGAGAATTGCTGCTGAATCTTTAGCTCAACTATGTGTGGAACCAACACCCTTGGATCATGATTTTTATGAGCATGAAGTGTTTCATGAAGAACCAAAGAGAGTAAACTAGTTCAACATACAAGCACTCCAAATACTTAGGTAAAGGTGTCAATGTGTTGAAAATTTCATTTTTTTTTCTTTGAATCCACCATTGTTGTAGCTGAAATAGCTCGGTGCTGGCCTGGACGTAGTATGAATATATTGCCGGCAGTTCCATTACCGGCATGGTATTCATACTACTACGTCCATGCCGGCCAACAATATCCCCCATTTTGAAATGCAAGCCGGCATTGTATTCAACCGAAAAAACCATGCCGGTACAAAAGTTACTTTTTACCTACCACGAAATATTCTACTGAATATGCTACCGACATGGTTCAATTCTAACGTTACCATGCGGCACGCAGCTTAAAAACATACAGGAAGCAGTGTCTCCAAAGCTAAATATCGGCGTGGTTTTATAAATAAAAGACCACGTCGGCACAGCGTACCGGCGTGGAACCATCCGGCACCCTTATTTCCGGCGTTGATTTCAAATGAAATTTCTATGCCGGAAGCGTTTTAAATTTGGTCTTCAGTTTCGGTTCAGTTCGACCATGCCAGAACCTTGGTCGAGCATGCCGGAAGTGTGGTCCGGCATAGTATTTTAATTTTTTTTGAAACTAATTTATTTTCTTTTCATTCGATCCTTAGGTTGTGACATATATTGATCCAACAAATGCAAGACCGCTTGGTCTGGATACGTCGGAATACTATAAAATGCCTCCGTTATGTTAACAAAGAATACTTTTCGCCTAGTATCTTGAACTTTACTAATGGATTGCTTGTAATGAACCTTATAAGCTCCCATTGTTGTCCTTATGTAGGGAATAAAATCTCTAGAGAGGAAGAAATTGCTTGGAAATTTCGTATTTGGCTCTTAAGAACATGTGTGTTGGTGAGGAATATACCCAAAGGTTCAAAGATCTGTTTGAGGTGGTTTCTGCGAGAGAAGTAGAGTATATACGGAAGAATAGCCACGAGAGAAGGGTTATGTATATCGAAAGAAATTTAATAGGGTATACAAGACTCGTACGAGGAAGGTGTTTGATGTGATTTTAATTGGTGTAGAAAGTGGTAGTAAAAGTCTTGCCTCAACTCGGGCTTGTAAAGGTTTGATTTAAGAAAATACTAAAAACAATGAAAATATATACACAAGGTTGTCACAAATATCGAGAGGTACTAGGACTCAGGTATTCCACCATTCCTATATTCATGTGGTTCAACTAATAATTCTAGACATTCATAGCTCAAGTAATTGACTCTAATTTATTGCCGAAAGTAGATTTTTAAAGTAGTGATTGTATATCTAAACCATGAGACATCAAAACACTTAAGAAAGCATGACCCATCAATTGAAATCACAATCACTCAATAAAAATCATATATCAATTAAAAATCAATGCAATAAGTCATAAAAGAAATAATAGAATTACCACACGCGTGAAGAATGGCTTCCTCCGTTGTCCCAGTGATGGGGTTTAGCTCCTCATATTAATCACTTGCTCAAAATATCGGCCTATAGCTCAAAAGTTGATTAAAAGAGAGAAATAAAAGGCAAAATGGGTTTTGTAAATGATTAATTGTTACAAAACTCAATCGCTGCAAGAACCCTAACAGAGTCAGAAACTCAAAATAATTGCTGGAAAATTGTTGAAAAGCGCTAAAATTTGAATGAATAGGCAAACTATAAAAGACGGCTCCCCTACTATCCAAGGAGGTAGTTTTGTTCTTCACCACGCCTTTTCTTCCCCTAAGGATGAACACGCCGTAATTTTTTCTTCAAACTGCAGACGTCCCAAATTTACTCCCCAAAAGTCGATAATCCTCCAATGTCTCCAACCCTTCTCCCGACTAAACCTCCTTTATATACATAACAGGACATAAAATCCCGAGAATCTCCTCTTTTCCTAAGTCACCAAAAGTCTCCGACATTTGTTTTCTCTTTATCCTCCTACGCCTCTTTTATTCAAACTTCATAAACTTGATAGGTTCGAACCGACAAGGTAAGATTTCTTTCAAAGCAGCTCATGAAACTTCCATATTAAGACAATAGAACCGAGGAAACTTTCATTCCCCCGTTTTGTAGGAACTCGAATTTTATTCCTATTTTGTCGAATCTAAAAGCATTACCTTTCCCGTTTAATCAATGTGCCTGTTACCAACCATTCCTCATGAATAAATCCAACATCACTCTTCAAATATGGCCCGTAATCAATCAATGTATCTCGCATAATCTTCTCTCTTTTCCTTGTTTACGTGAGAGCGATGATCCATCTCAATTTAACCAATCAAATACCCATACCATCTTTGGTTATCCATACTGTGCCCAACGCAATGAAAGTTTCGTGATTGAATCTTCAGAACATCCCAAAATCAACCCTAAATCAAACAAGAAGAAAATAACTTTCCCGCCAAAATCAAGACATCTAAACAAAAGATGACCTCCTTATCCTACTGGACTCCATTTTAGCACTTGGGGTGTCACTTGGTGTAAATAATGGAAGCCCCTTAGTAATTGAGGTTCCCTTATCCAAATGAGGGTCCGAATAGTAGGTGTTTCTCCGAGCACAAAAACTTTTGAGCCATCTTCTTCCAAAAAGCTTATTTCTCAAAAACACCTACAAAGACATAAAACACCATAATAAGTAAAATCGAGTTCTAACAATATAGAAAGTCGAGATGGAAATAGACACATAAATGCGTCTATCAAATACCCCCAAACTTATTATTTGCTAGTCCCGAGAAAAAAATAAAAATAAAATCCTAACTCAATGTCGACATCGTCGATTGCATTTAGCGATGCACGTAAGCCTTTAAACCCTAGGTGGCCCTAGTGGCCGAGTTATAGTCCGGGAGGGTTTACAATAGGTATAACAAAACTTTTATACTCCAGGACCCTAGCTATATACGCAGAACCTTGGAAGGAACTAAAGAATCTCCTTGGTTGGCATACTTATTGACTACAGGAGGAAGTACCACGATGCTAAATTCCAATTGTTGTACACGAGTTTGCACTCACATACTAAAATTCATATATAAGTCACGAGCTCTACTGGAATAGTCACACTATGGACATCATAACCGGAAGTCAACCAATCACATGGATAGATCAAGAAGATGGATAGAGGAAAACATAGATGATTTTGATGTTTACTAAGGTGAACGGTGTTTCCAGATCGTCGAAGGCCTCGCTAAAATGAACCTATCCTAATGGATTGAGATACTAGTCTAGACTAATATCAACACACTTGCATATACAAGGGAACCAAGTGGTCGATAATCCTAACTCTAGGGTCAACACATTTGGCATATACAAGGGTTCCAGTGGTCGACTTTATTGAATTTATTCCGTTGGTCAAATGGTAAATTTTTTTTTTTTTTTTTTTTTTTTTTTTTCTTTTTTTTTTTTTTTTTTTTTTTGTATCTCAATCACTCTAATTCACCCTAGCATGGTAACAACTTGAATCATGAGCCCACCTAATCACTTAGAGAAACATAGTTTAAAAACAAAATAAAATAAAAATAAGTAAAAAGGACTCAACGAGATATGGTGAAACCATGTTTTTCTTTAATTCTAACACCGAGCTTGTGCTTTTTATGAATAGACTCTTTAGATGTTGCCATCTAACAGTTGGTTCCTCAACTCCTACAACCAAAATGCTTCCATCCACTTAGATTGGTTAGTGCCATCCTTAATAAACATAAATTTCTAGGCTCCGGAGTTTAATAATGCAACTAAAAGTTTCTCCCATACCCCCAACTTAAATCTAACATTGTCCTCAATGTTCTAAAGATAAAATTAAAAGCATGAACAAGGAGAAATTGTTACCATTTGAAGTAAAAGAGTTAAGGAAAGATATTACCGTGTCGCATGAATATTGGGTTACCTCCTAAGAAGTGCTAAGTTTAACGTCTTCAACGAGACTAAGAAAGGATTAGTCACCTATAAAATCATAAAGTAATAGCTTAAAATATCCATGGGTCATAAAAAACCAAATAGAGCTATCACAAATAAAAGGAATCGTAACATGCCAAGAAAATTAACAAATAAAAGCACACCCTTGTCTAGTTTCCTGTTTAAGACAACTACATCTAGTCATGTGGTTGATCCTTTGTGCTCTATGAAAGGGTCTAAATAAATTATTTTCATGTGTTGAATTCTAAAGCTAAGATCCGATTCGTAGTTGTAAAGTCCTAAAAACTCAAATAAAACTTAGAAGCACATAATAATAACTCCTGAATAATTGCGGATCCTTAAAGTCAATCATTTTGACTCACTTCAATCGACCATATGAAATGCGGTCAATCATAAGAAAATGTCATTTATTCTCCTAAAGTACTTGTTTGGTCTCAAACTAAATAATTGACACATTTTGAACTCATACATTCCCACAATTGGTTGAAAAATATTTGGTGGGAAAACAAAATCAACTGGGTATCATAGCTCAATAAAACCACATGTTTGAGAGGATAGGTTTCTAATAATCAACTTCCTTATGGACATCACTAGGTTCTGGGAAAACGTGTATGAAGATAATCTTTTAAAATGGTTGAGGCACATATGTCAAGTCCCAAGTGAGGGACCTTTCTAAGAGTTAAGGCACATGGAGAATGATAATCACCCCCAAACTTAGAGTTTTCGGTGTCTCTAGAAAGACTAGTCACAACTTCCTAATTTCAAGGTCATCGATTCAAAATGGTCAATTGATTCTTCTAAGTCGGGTTCATCCTCACTCATCTCTATGAGTTCATTTTCTTTGTCTAAGATTAATGTTTCTAAATCTAGACTCTAAAACAATATTCTCGGGAATAAACTCGTTCCTCAAAACCATTGTATGCCTTCAGAATCATAAGGAAATACTACATCGTCTAAAACGGGGTATCTCTAGTCAAATCCTCGTCCTTTTGAATAGGTGAATAATTATTAAAATTATTTGGATTTGAACTAGAAACATTATCATTATTAAGCTCAATTGGAGTAACAAATTCCTGATCACTATGCCTATTTATTTCAAATTCTTCATCAACACTATCCTCATCATAATCATCATTATAATAACATGAAAATGGTTGAACCTCATCTAAACAAGTAGTGTTACCAATTTTATCCTAACATCTTGATTATGCAAATAACTATCCTCATTTTCAAGGGTGTTTTGGAAACACTATATTGGAAATCTATTTCGAGCAATTCTTTCACGCCTCTAACAAAATTTTCGTTCTATCATCTTCCTTTATGGTATAAAGAAAGTTCACTTAGGGTGCATTTTGTTTATTCATTTCTAAAACTAAGTTATTCATCTTGTTAAGCTAACTTAGAGTAAGTAGGAATGATCATAATAACTATCTCGAGAGACTCTTAAAGGAGAACTATATAAGAATTTTCTTGCTCGTATGACCCAGAGCATGTGTGGATAGTAATTAGGGCTCATCATGTATGAGCCATAACCTTGAAAAGGAGGATGTTCCCAACCACTATTCACACTATGGTCAAAGTAGTAACGTCCATTTGAAACTCAATCGGATATTCATTGTATTGCTTTTGTAATACTGGTTCGACATTTTATTTGCGGGGTGTGAGTTGTCAATAAAACCCATCGTGGGGATTCGTGGGTGGATAGAGTCTTACCTCCGTACTGATGGGCGATGAACCGCTGAAGTCGACTGTGCCACCACTCCTATGCTCGGTGTATCAACTCGAGGGGCCGAGACAAAGTATCGTAATCGGCGCCGTCCTTCCTATAAACAGTTTTATTTAATTTTTAACCCTTCCTTAGGGTTTCAAAATAATGTCCAAGTCCAAAAATAAAGTCCAAAATAAAGTGTCCAAAAATAAAAAGAAAAATTACAAAATACAACCCTATTTACAGGTTTTAAAAATAAAACAAAATAACTATATACAAAATCTTCTTCTTACTCCTTGGACTCTCTTTTCTTTCCTTCTTGGCAATGCTTTCCTTTTATAGCACTTTTTCTTTCCTTGTAGCTTCGCTTCAAATATGAAAAAATCTGAAAATACAAGGCGTAAAAGAGAACAAAAATATATAAAAATAAAAATAAAAATAGAAATAACTCTAAAACCTAAAACCTAAATACAAGTCCGTCGTATTGGCTTAAAGTGATGTAGTTTTTAAAGTTGTTGTAGAAAGTGGTAGTAAAGTTCGTTCAACTCGGGCTTGTAAAGGTTTGATTTTAAGAAAATACTAAACAAAAAATATATTTACAAGGTTGTCACAAATATCGAGAGGTACTAGGACTCGTGGATTCCACCAATTCTTATATTCATGTGGTTCAACTAATAATTCTAGACATTCATAGCTCAAGTAATTGACTCTAATTTATTGCTGAAAGTAGATTTTGAAAGTAGTGATTGTATATCTAAAGCATGAGACATCAAAACACTTAAGAAAGCATGACCCATCAATTGAAATCACAATCACTCAAATAAAAATCATATATCAATTAAAAATCAATGCAATAAGTCATAAAAAGAAATAATAGAATTACCACACGCGTGAAGAATGGCTTCCTCAGTAAATCTACATTGATGGGGTTTAGCTCCTCATATTAATCACTTGCTCAAAATAATGGGTTCATAGCTCAAAAGTTGATTAGAGAGAAAAGTACAAAGCGATGGGTTTTGGTAATGTATATAATTGTTAGTGTAACCCCCGTTACAAAGAACCCTAACAGATTGTTAAAACTCAAAATAATTGTTGGAAAAATGTTACAAAGCTTTAGAGTTTGAAACTATAGGTCACGGTTTCTGCGACTGTCCAAGTAGGTCTATTGTTCTTCACCTACGTCTTCTTCCCTGAAACTGCAAAACTTGTCTGCAAGTTTTTTTTCTTCACCTATGTGGCCTCCCATTCGACCCCCAAACTCCCGACTATCAAAGACCCCCTGTTACGAGTCCCGACAATCTGTTTTTACTACCAATGACTCAATTTTCTCGATCAAATCTTCCCGGAATATATTATTTCTTATTGCACAAGTCTCGGTGATTTCTTCTCTTCTTTACGTGTAAACTTTCCATATTTGATTTAATGCAGATCCGTAGAATATTTTCTCCTCTTTCTCCACGAAACTTCCATGTATACATCCAAATACCCGTAGCGTATCAACACTCTGTTTTACCGAGAATAATTGTGGAAACTTGTTTATTTCTCGAGTTTAACTCCCTCACGAATCCTATTATATATCCAGCAATTAATCCCAAGTAAATCCCATGAAAATATGCAACTCAATCTCGTCCATATCTTCCAAATAGAAACCCGAGGAATACCTTTCCCTGTTTAATCGAGAACCCATTATCCAGGTAATTCGATCAAATCCACGTAAACCAACCCTGTTTACTTAATTCCCAGTCCAGCCCATAATAATTAGCGATTAAATCTCTTTTAAAGTCACTCGAAAATCAAACCCTAAATCGCACTTGGTCTACAACAAGTTCCCGCCAAATTTTTGATTTCAAATAACCCTCGGTGGGAGTGCAAATAGTAGATGCTCTGAAATGGGTTGCCCTTAGTAATCGAGTATACCTTATCCAAAATGGGGGTCCATGATAGTAATTTTCTCCCACGAGCGCAAAAACGCTTTTCAAGCCAATTTCAGCCGCAAAAGCTTATTTCTCCAAAACACCTACAAAGACATAAAATACCAAAATAAGCGCAAAATCGAGTACTAACATTACAGCAGAATTGAGACTAAAATAGACACATAAATACGTCCATCGGTGTT